>NIPM01000915.1:0-37817 GCA_002738285.1 Holacanthella duospinosa | reverse complement strand
ATATTGGTTTATCTAGAGTAACCCTGGCAATTTCTAATTGGAAGGATACTAGGTTTTTGTCCAGAATATCATGTCCTTTATATTGCGGCTTACTAATTAGTTTAAGTGCTTGCTCNATATTGCGGCTTACTAATTAGTTTAAGTGCTTGCTCCTTGTTTACCAGTCTTACACGAAGTCGCCGCCGTACATTCTCCATCCCTGCGATAAGAGAAAATATATGGTAGTAGTAATGGGGATTTGACTTCTAATTCATCAAGTTTGGACCGTGTTAAACTATTTTTACCTTTGCCGAAAACTGCGTTATTCATTAGTTTGAAAAATCCATCCTCAAAAGCATTTTTGGCTACGGCGCGTTTCGTTTGATTGAAAGCGATGTATGGGGAAAGCCAGTTCTTCTGTTCAAATGTTAGGATTCGATGAATTTGGACGAGCTTCATACCCTTCGAAATATAGTATTTTAAGTTCCTGAATAGAAAAATTAAATTGATATGATGATGAGCTAAAGACTTTATTTAGCTTATTTATCACCTGTAGTGAACTATGTATTTTTTTCGTGGACCCAAGTGTGGAATTAACTTCTCTTGTGTGTCCATATATGTCAAATCTAAGGCCTCCACCAAACTATGCTGATAGTCGCTCAGCTCCTCTTTCCTAACCTTCATTTTTGTTGGAGCGAGTGGGTATTGATCATGTGTTTCTTGTAATCGCGCATCATAGAGAAGATCATATTCAATTATGAACCCTCGATGAGAATCATCTGATGTCTCTTCTATCTTGAAAATTTTAATTTCTCTACTTGTCATGAACCTGAACCCAGACACGGGGAGATTCTGGTCCATAGCCTATAAAAGTAGAAACAATTAGAGAAACAAGGGTACCTTTGGAAAAATTAAAACTTGCCTGGCCATATAAATTGTTCTTATCCCAACTGATTATGTAAACTTGTTTATCACTCTCAGGATCTCCTGTGTATTCTTCCATATAGTGATTCCAAGCTTCTGCTTTCCGTTTTACAATCATACTCACACCCCCTCTCATTCCCAACTCCAAGAATTCATGTTGGTCTATGTCAGATAGTTGATCCAAGACTATTCGGGTCATTTTTCGTGCAGCATCCCACGCAAAACCTGGTGCTGATATATAATGAACGGGGTCCAAATGGTAAGAATCTAGGGCCATTTCTCGGAAGTTTTTAAATACGCTAGCAAGTAGCAGGGCGTCGGTAAGCACATATAGGTCATGATAATCCCCAGATGCAATTTAAAGAATTGAATACTTTTTGCGCGTGATCGTAATCTGCAGCAGGCAGCGGTTTATCCCTCAGAGTATTGTGAAAAGCTTCTACATTAGGTAGCCTTGGTTCGTCAAACTTTTCCCATCCAGTCATGTAGTCATAGGGGTATACTCCTTTCTGTTTGAGTAAATCAACAAGCTCGGAAAATTGGAAGTGGTCGTAAAGTAGCTTGAAGGATTTTCGATCATCATTTTGTTTAACTAAGTCACCCACCAGACTCTCCAAACTACGATTCATGAATTATAGACTATCTATAAAGACAATGTTATCCACCTGGATAGACATAAACTTTTCCGAGGTAGATAGTGTAACACGAATATTGTCACCAAATTTTCTGAATCCATGTAAAATAAGATGAGCATCATACCCTTTAAAGTTGTGCAAAACGACAGGTAGCCGCTTCAGTTGATGAAGGTCTAGGTTGCTCTGAGTGTGTGCAGGACCTCTGTATGCACCAGTAAGTCTAGAGTGGTCGCGAACCTTGTCCTCTTTAGTCAAAATTGTCATGTTGCAAATGTGACATTCAGTCTGTTGTTTAAATTGTCGTTGCTCATAAGCAGTAATCGACATTGCAACTGGATTGTCGTATGTATCGAACACTTCTATTTTGATTTGACTAATGTCCTGAAGGAAAACATCTACCGCATCTTCACCTTTGTAGGCATNTTGTCCTCTTTAGTCAAAATTGTCATGTTGCAAATGTGACATTCAGTCTGTTGTTTAAATTGTCGTTGCTCATAAACAGTAATCGACATTGCAACTGGATTGTCGTATGTATCAAACACTTCTATTTTGATTTGACTAATGTCCTGAAGGAAAACATCTACCGCATCTTCACCTTTGTAGGCACGTTTTTTGTGAATATTACCATTCGCATCAACTACAACATAAGCAAAACCATTTGGTGTGTGCACTTTCTTCTTTATACTGTGTGATCTTTGAAGTGTCTCTACACAATTGTCATTTGTGGGTATACGTAAGAATTCGAAATCTGAGTAAACCACAAACCCAGCCTTCAATTGTTTGGCAATGTTAGTGAAAGATATCGTCCCCCCTTCAGCAGGCATTTTGACATTCTGAAATTTGAATTTTTTACAATTATGTACATGATCCATAAGCAAACTGTCTCTAGCAGCTGAAACCGTTGCTGCTGCTAGAGGAAATGTTTGTAGGCAATTATAACATAAGAGTCTGCGGTGATTATTGCGTTTTCCCAGAAGCTTGTGAATGTCAGAAACTGCCAGAAAATGTATATTTTCATCGCACACGAGAAGTAAGTCAATGGTTTTATGTTGTGTGTAGTTGTAAGGAGATATATATAGCAGGTATTGTCCCATCAACTTCGTCATAGTTGAATACATTCACTGCCACTGAATTTGCAACTTCAAAAGTAGGGATATCACGAAGTTCCACCGGATATGATATGCAAGCGAAATCATACAGTTTTTCATATTTTCTGTAATATCCACTCCGTTGTATATTCTTCACACCTTGTCTCCTTAGCTGCTTGTGATGTAAACTTGCAAGACAGGCCCACTTGAAGCACATGTTATCCTTGGTCACAATATTAATCACAGATTTTTTGTTCCGTAGCTTAGCTGGGATAGAAATTTGGCACCCTCCTCTCTGTGGACGGAATAAGCCGATGCGTAGATCTGATCCAGTGACTTTGAGAAATTTCTACCCTGAACCATACTTCTCAAAAATGTTTACGGTGTGAATTATTTTACTACACCATTTTTCATACACACTGTTAAACACTTCTTTATTCAAGCACATAAGCATGTGTGAGTTTATTGGTTTTGCCTGATATTCGTAGACATTGCTGTTTTTTTCACGAAAAAGGTACCTTTGAAATGTCACAAAAACACTAAATTGGGCATTGATAGTACCCTAATCTCCAAGACTGTTTTGTATTATGTTTTCTATTCGTGGCTTAATTTCCACAAGATACTCTTGCAATGGAGTGGTCTCCAAGTTCCAAAAACTACGATATGCCCTTACCGTACCTCTAAAAGCACATATCTTTTTGAATGGATTGTCCGCAGCAATTGACGGTACCATAGAGGGAGTTAAACGTAATTGTGAACTGTGTGCGTCATGTTGGGTTGGATGTATTAGTCTATGTTGGTTTATATTACCTCCGCGAAAAGAACAATGAAAGCAGGAATGTTGGTTGGCCAAATGGCATTCCCGCTGAACTCGGTAGTTAAAAGTTGTGGGACAAAATTCACATTTAAATAATTTCCGTCTTGTAACACGCTTGAACCGTCGATGTTTAAGCCTTTGGCATACACTCATATGTAACTTAAATGCAGACACTTGACAACATTTAAGTTTACAGATTCTGCATTTGTAACACTATACAAAAATATCGCTTAATATTTACAACCTCATATTTTATATTCAAAGAAAGCATACCCTTTGTCGTTTGGAAGTTTTGGAAGAAACATTGTTGTCAAGAAAAAGAGGGGAATTTTGCAAATGCATGTAGTCAATTGTTTCCACATTTTCTGTGAAGCAGTTTCTTGTCAAAAAATCCTCAAAATCATTTTCTGGCTGCCACTCTTCTTGAATCTATTTAAAGCATTGAAATAATAATTCACCCTTAAAATAATTTATCCTAACTTATTTTCTTAAATTACTTCATTGCTCTCAAATAGAGGTAGCTGGTTCAAGTGAGAGTAATCAGCTTCATCTACATTTTCAGAAAATTCATTTTGAATTAGAAAGGTCTCAAAATCAGACCTCTCTGAGTTGCGACTCTAGATACAAACATACAACATACATACATAGTATACAATTAAAGATAGATTCGAATCTATTTAAGGAAATAATCCATACCATTTCAGATAACCGTGTTGCTATTGATGTTAGTTTGAGCTCTCCTTGTTTTAAAATCAACAGTAATTTAGATCAGTCCATGAGCGGTGGTTTATAAAATGATGCGTAGAGTTAACCATGTGTCTCAGATCCTCTATAGAATTTTCAAAAATTTACCGTTGAAGTAGAACCAATCTTCAATTAAAGCAACAGAAATAGTTTTAGTTTCTTAAATTTTCAACTCTTAGAATACTTATTTATGCAATTAAATCAAAATGGTGTGCTAATCGGTTTTAAGTACTATATACTAGAACTTATTCCAAGTTATTGATGTCAAATTAAATTATTCCACTACACTGTCAACATTCACAAATTTCTGTAAGATTGCAATCATTCTCCACAACTAAATTCAATATTAGACAGGAAGCAATGACAAAGTAAAATCAAAAAATTTCTCCACCCAGTACTCTCTCTTTAATTGTTTCAAGTATATTTATTACAAACTCAAGATTTATTAAAATAATTTAATAATTCATATAGTCTGATGCTGCTTTTAAAGCAGTGATAAGTTTGGGGATAAACCCCACCTTCATCGTTGCCCCTGTTCCAGCCTGTCCATCAGCACCTCACTTGCGTATTGAAATAAAATTTCCATGACCAAATTCGGGGTGGATTCTGACTTGCCAGGTTTCCCCTAGCATACACCTAAATCCCTTTCTTGATTTAGTGGCGGGGGTCACCATCTCAGTTAAATCAAGTTCGACTTCTTGGTGTCCACCAAAAGCTTCTTTGAGATTTTTGGCTGATCGAATCTTCTTCTCTACTCTCCTCTTCTTTGTGGGTGGAGATGGGATGATAGGCTGGACATTGGTTATTGGTTCTTGGAACAGATCTTGGTTCTACAACAAGTACACTTTTGGGGCAGGAATGGCTCAATCACCTCATCATACGTTAATTGAAACTTATAAATTACCAAGTACAAGAATTCTAAATCTTGAAAAATACTTTATGGTAAAAGAACACATCTATGACTCAAAACTAAAGGGAACTTTTGAAATAATTAGAAAAAATACTGAGTTTTCTAAAAAGTCTTTCAGTGATAGAGAAATACTGATATGGAATAAATTCATCCAAACTCATAACTTGGACGAAATAGTCACATTGGGAAAGTTGAAAAAAGAAGCTAAAGAGTGGGTAAAGGAATCGAGAACTGTAGAATTTACCAGTATGTAAATTAACTATGGGCTATAACCAACTCATGCCAATTCAAAGTGTAAATCACTCTAAAAATTAAGACTTACTTATTATTATTTTACTTAATTAGTCCTGCGTATGCGGGGGTGTCTTAGCAAATTAACATTTTTATAAAAATGATGCTCTCTGACACTTGAATAAATTATCAAACAAAAAAAACAAACAAACAAATAGATATATTCTAAATAACTAAATTTTTTGCAGTTGTTACTCTATATAACAAAAATCTTAAAATTATTTTTATGTAATATCATAGTGAAGTTTTTGTTTTAGCTAATGTTAACAACCAGGTTAGCGTTTTATAGCTGCAAAGAGGGAATTAAACATTCTATATGTGTTGCCAAAGTGCTGATATGGACATTTTTATAACGAGCTTTAACTGTACTTCTATGCAAACTTGAAAAAAAAAATTATAAGCCAAATCACTAATCATCATGCGAAAAAGTCTATTTAACTTCTTTGTAATTGTGTTTATATATGACAATAAATGGTTTGTCTGTAAAATAGTGCTGTTATAGCAAAATAGTTTTCATACATACTGTTGTTAAAACTGCCAAATTATACGCTGTTTTCATTGTAACCGATTGTTGATATAGGGTTTCTACCTAAAAACCAACCCAGAATTTACCGGTTCCAAATGTAATAATAATCGACCGTGGCTGGCAAAGATGTCAGCACTTCAACCAGTCAGATTCACTCAAGTTCAAATTTTTTTTCAATCTCACTGATTGAAATTATTTTTTGCAAATCAAGTTAAGTAACAATGACACATTTGAAGCTTATGATTTTTTCCAGGCTTTGTGAGGCACAGAACTTAAGCAACCCCATAGACGTTTATAGTTTCTACCTCGCAGTCGCAAATAACATTGGTCACATTGTCCAGTACAACGAAGACTTCGGAGGTAGCGTTAACGCCAACATTTCAATTTCAACAATCTGCGATATTATGACGGATGTCACCGATGGTAATTCATCTCCTTTTCTTCGCTGCGCAGCAGTTTATGATTTAATCGAGATGAAACTAAACAAATACAATTGTACCGACCAACGAGAAGACAATTGTTTCTGATCTCCGAAATACTACATGGGACAGCCCCACTCTTAAATACTCCGAGAGGCAATGGCTATATCAGATTTGTAGCGAATTTGGTTTCTTTAGAACGTCAAATACAGACCATACCGACATTTTTGGGAATATTCCTCTCAGATACTTCATCAAAATATGCCAAAAAGTATTTGGAAACCAGTAAGTATTACTTGATATATTCTACTAGGACTTATCGCAGAGGGGATACCACCGGCGATAATCATACCGGTGTATAGTAGCATACAGCAGGATTAAGTCTATTCGCGGTTTTACTTACGTTCAAATTTTTTTTTGATAATTTCAGGTTCAATTTAAATTTTTTGAAGAGAAATGTTCGTGAAACCAATGAGGAATATGGTGGAAAAAATCCAAAAGTGCGTCGAGTTATTTTCATCAACGGATCTATTGACCCGTATCATCCACTTGGAATCATAAATACTTACACTCTTCCTCACGGGGGTGATAACCTTGTTATTTTCATTTATGGGACTGCGCATTGTGCTGAAGTCTATGGGTCAACACCAAAGGATCTCCCACAGCTACGCCGAGCCAGAACAGAAATATTCAAACAACTTTCCATATGGGTTTCGTAAATCTACTATGAATCATAGTTGATATTATTTAGTATTAAAATAACCCTGGGTATTATTAGTTTTTTGATTTGTTTGACTTATTTGCTTTCACCCAATCAAGAGCGCAGCGAGTTTATTTGGAAATCCGACAAACTTGCTTACTGTATTTCTGCTGAAGACCAACCACACCCCGCTCTTTTTATCTGCATGTTTAAGTAATCTGGTGGCGTGGTTCTACTACAAGCATACTTTGTTTACTTTACATGTAAAGAGGGAAGCTAGTGACATTTATTTTACCCTGGTGGTAAAACCTATTGGGATCTTTGAATATCATGCCAGGGGTCCAGACTCCTAATTACAAAAATATGGCCAGTCTGGTTCCAGACGTAGTCAAAGTACTTAACTAACTTACATGTTTCTATTTAAAACTCGAAATAAAGCTTGGCTTAAAAACAATTTTTGAATTCATACTCCTAACAATATCACACTGCTTAACCTGAACAACACAATAGGAAATTGTGTTGTCGAGCCACCCTAGGCTGATAATCTTGGGTATTATTCAAATTAAAGTTTTTAGAACAGCTATTCTATTCCTTTAGTGCTAAGCTCTCAAAAATTTTCAATAAACAATCATTTGTACTTGAAAAAATTTGTTTGTAGTAGAATTGAACATTTTTGTTTTGTCGTTACATAATCAACGTCACAATTCACAGTTTCAGCATTTTATACTCAATAACTTTACAATAATGTCATGAAGATAAGATGTGCAACATCATCTACAGGTTATTCACCATGATTACACGATTTGGTACATTTATTCTGACACATAATAAAAAAAGACTCAAATACCATATGAAATTTGAAACAAATTCTGGAAATTCCCTGCTTCCGAGTTCAGTTTGTTTCAAAGTTATGCTAAAAGGTAATAAAATCCCCGTGTAGCGAATTTTGACAAAATGCCGAGTACGAGTATCTCAAGCAGCGAGTAACTTAATGTCACATGTGAGTGTTAGGTATTTATCGAATCGTTTCAAGGAGCTCTGAATGCCTATCATGTTCCATATGACCGACTAGAGACTGTCGTAATTTTAAATAAGATTATCATAATTTTTAGCTGTTGCGACTAAGAAAAAAAAATTAAAATGCTTCTCATTTCCGTTATTTTCTAACCCTGTACACAAAAAACTTCTTTAATTTTTCTGCTGTTCAGTATTGATGGAATTCAATTATCTCATGGCTGAAGCTATAGTAATCGACTTGGAAAGTACGAATGAAGTGAACACAAATTATGGTGTCGGAATTAGACAAAAAAATTATCAGCTCTTCTGAGTAATGCATAGCTGGGCAGAATATTTCATTGAAATTTAAAAATTAAAAATCACACATTTCATCTAGCACCAACTCAAAATACAACTGGTGCATTACATAAATACATTTCAAATGAATTACAATTACAAATCACAGTAGTTGTATTACAATTTGTTCAAATCACTTTTTTAACATTTAATGTATTATATTTGATGCTTTGCTTGATATTTTTATAAAAACGAGTTACGCTATTTCAAAAATGTATATCGTCATTAATTGTGAAGCCAGGGACACCGAAAAAAATTCTAAAAATTAAAAAATTCACAAACTTTTTATAAAGAATCGAAAACATTATTGCAAGAAGTAATTCAAAAATTTTTATTCTAGTTGTAATTTTATTTCTTTATAGCTCAAATTACAAATTGCCAAACAGTTTTAAGAAATTACAACTACAAATATTCCATTACAAAATTAGTAATTAGATTACTTAATGCGATTAATTGTAATTTAATTTATCCATCTATTGAATACTGTTTTTCACAAAAACTTATTTTTTAAATTAGGCCTCGTCTACGAAGATAAGCGTTCTTGATAAATTCCTGAGTGTGGAGAAATGTTGAGCTTTCTAAATCGCAATTTAAAGATATTGGACTTCGTTTACAAATGAATCCTTCATTAATTTTATGGAACGTTAGACATTGTTAAAATTAAATTTGACAATCACTCAATTTTTTCTATTCGAACTAGTCAACCTAAGCTTTTAAGCTATAATTGTCGTAAGGCTCGGATTCTGGTATTTCTCAATTTGACAAATTTGTCCGAAATTTAGGACGTGATTTGACAACGAAAATTTCGAATTTTCGGTTGTTTTGGATTTTGAAAATCTATTTATACATGAATGTGGGGATCATTATTGAATCAGTTTAGCATCCAGTGAAGCCTTGTTAATAAAGGTAGCAGACTGAACATAACTGAAAGAATGAGTAATGAATGTCAAACTTGCATTAAACGGGATTTAAATCTATGCTAGACGATTTATAATCTATGGTAGGTACCATGGATTTAAATCCATTGTTGGCGATTTATAATCTATGGTGACGACGTCGTACCATAGATTATAATCCCAAACTATGTATTATAATACATGGTATTTCTGCGCAATTAAGCTAGTGACCCAGTGACCCCTGCCCTCCGGGAAATGTTTTAAATGAAACTTTGAGCATTTATCTTCAGTTTGGTCTTTGCAGAATTGAAATAAACACTTCCGTTCTCGAGATATTCGAGTTTAAATAACACAACATGATGGGTAACCTATACCTCAACTCCGTCTGCATCATAAATTATCTACGCAAAAAGTTAAATAAAAAAATTTCTGGGACTGATTTTCCTAATTCATTACTTCGAATTTTTTCAACTCATTATTTACTTTTGTATATTAATACTGTATAGGTTAATTTAATTACTAATTTATTATATCGCAGCAACGTATATTGTCGCGGTGTACTCACCACTCCTTCAACCTGACCGACNTAGGTTAATTTAATTACTAATTTATTATATCGCAGCAACGTATATTGTCGCGGTGTACTCACCACTCCTTCAACCTGACCGACAGATTGCACCATCGAAACCCTTTCACGTTGTCCCACTTGACGAACCCACCAACCTGACCAACTACCCTGACTCAAGACACTATCAAAAAGGACTGACTGGACTGACGGACTGATTCACAAAGTTGANCCTGACCAACTACCCTGACTCAAGACACTATCAAAAAGGACTGACTGGACTGACGGACTGATTCACAAAGTTGACTTTTATTTTAAATTGAAACTTGTCTCAGAGAGACAAGCCAAAAGGAATACCGAGCAGATCAACGGCTCAATCAATAATGAACAATTTTTCCTTCATGCAATACTCCTATTTCTTTGCAAGAATATTGCATGAGGCACCGAACCAATTAAGAAATAATTTTTGTCTTAAATTAAAATGTCTGCAAGCACACAGCTTGCAATCATGAATATTTTATAATTATTATTATAAAATAACCTCCGTCTCAATATTACAAAAAAATGGATTTCATTGTTTCAACCGATTTTCCCTATATATTTTCCCATCCATCGAACACTTGTCGAGAAGTTTTCAAAAAATCCACCGTCATCTCCACAGGAACACTATGATCCATTATGTGACGATACTATTTGTAAATGAGTTAACTGAATTCGTCATTGGAATAAAAATGTTGAGTATGTATTTATGAATTCTCACTTCATCTTTATCAAGGATTGGTTATTACGATTGATTTGTATTACCAATCATTTGATGTATATTCATTTGATGTATTCAAAAATAAGTTAACACTCATTGAAAAACTTTATCAGCTGAAGCAGTCAATTTTTTCCTGACACAAATTGATACCAAGTCTATAATTCTTTAGATAATTTTATCACTACTAGCATTAAATGAGATTGGTTTCCTTATTTTCATGTACACTGACATATACGCGNCATTAAATGAGATTGGTTTCCTTATTTTCATGTACACTGACATATACGCGGTTATCAAACTGTTGCTCCGTGCTCTGATACATTGTTTCTTATGGAGAAACGAGGATTTATTTTTAAACTCGAATATCTCGGAGAACGAAATTTTAATTCTGCAAAAACCAAATTGAAGATAAATGCTCAAAGTTTCATTTAAAACATTTTCAGGAGTTCAGGGGTCACTAGGTCACTAGCGCAATTGCGCAGAAATACCATATATTATAATACATGATTTGGGATTATAATCTATGGTACGACGTCATCACCATAGATTATAAATCGCCAACAATGGATTTAAGTCCATGGTACGTATCATAGATTNTATGGTACGACGTCATCACCATAGATTATAAATCGCCAACAATGGATTTAAGTCCATGGTACGTATCATAGATTTTAATCATCTACCATAGATTTAAATCCCGTTTAAGGGTAGTCTGAATATTAAACTATAAGGAATTTTTGCAAACGGATATTACAATAGAATATTACAATGCGATGTTACAATATAAGAAGTTTCAATCGGACAGGATGTTATACTAGAATGGTATGTCACAATGAGAATTTGCAATATGGACTTACAATAGAAATTTGCAATAAGAAATTACATTAGGATTTTTTGCTGGAAGTTACAATTCAACTTTATTATACCGATCCCTTCAGAAGTAGTTAGAGCTTTTTGAATTTTTTTTCACTCCCTGTTTCACACACCTCATATAAATATATTCAACCCACATACTAAAACTTTCTCATAGTGTATACCCATTACAATGCAGAGTCGGGCACGACTACTACGAAACTGCTCAAGATTCCCATGGTATGCGAAAAGTAGATTTATTATGAGAAGCAGACCAATAGAAAAAGATTGAAAATTGGAAAATTTTGTTGGATGAATTTTCATAGAGGCAGAAAATTTTGTTGAATGAAAATTCATACAGGCAGAAAATTTTGTTGGATAAATTTCCACAAGCAAAAAATTGTTGGATAAATTTTCACACAGGCAGAAAATTTTGTTGGATAAATTTCCATACAGGAAGAAAACTTTGGTTAATAAATTCCCATACAGGCAGAAAATTTTTTTGGATAAATTTCCATACAGACAGAAAATTTTTTTGGAAAAATTCACATACAGGCAGAAAATTTTGTTTTTGTTGGATTAATCTTCATACAGGCAGGGTGTGGACATATAATGCTGCTCATATAATGCCCATGTTCCTTTCCTTTTACATAAAATTGAGAAATTATACATACAATGCTGAACAGTTGTTTTAAAGGTCATTTTAACGGTTATGTAGGGACATAGAACATAAATGATTAACCAATTTGGTGCTGAATCGACAGCCCTTCAGGTTATCTCGTTACAAAGCTATAAGAACAGAACTAAGCAAAAATACCGTTTCTACGGAATTAGGTATGAAGTTTTAAATACATCTTAATATAAGTTGATATAGAGTCCATTAAATTGTGAAATGATAAGTGTTTCCTATTGAAAATTTGATGCTAAACTGAATACGCTATTGTGTAGCCCTTCAGGTTGTTTCGCTACAAAGTTAAAAGAATCTTTTTAACATACACCTTTATAACAATTGTTCAGCATTGTATAATATCTCAGTTTTATGTAATCTCAAAGGAACATGGGCATTATAGGAGCAGCCTATGTCCACACCCTGCCTGCAAGAAAATTTATACAACAAAATTTTCCACCTTTATGGACATTTATTCAACATAATTTCCTACCTGTGTAAAAATTAATCCAACAAAATTTTCTGCCTGTGGAAATTTATCCAACAAAATTTTTTGCTTGTGTGGAAATTTATCCAACAAAATTTTCTGGCTGTATGAATTTTTAATCAACAAAATTTTCTGTCTCTATGAAAATTTATCCAACAAAATTTTCCAATTTTCAATTCTTTTGTATTGGTCTGCTTCTCATAATGAATCTACTTTTCGCATACCATGGGAATCTTGAGCAATTTCTTAGTAGTCGTGCCCGACTCTGCATTGTGGTGGGTATACACTATGACAAAGTTTTAGTATGTGGGTTGAATATATTTATAGGTGAGGTTTGTGAAACAGGGAGTGAAAAAAAATTCAAAAAGTTCTAACTACTTCTGAAGGGATCGGTATATTTCAATGGAATGTTCTAACTATAAATGAATTATGATTACATATTTAAAGAATTGATAATTAATTATGACTACCTATATTAGGATTCTTAATGAATTTAATAGATAATCATAAATGAACTATGTAGTGTGATATAAAAATGTTTGTAGATAAACGCTGTTGGCGGTTAGAATATGTTACATGTGGGAATTTGACAATGAACATGTCTAAATTCTGGAGAAGCCGTTGGATACTTTAGGAAGATAAACCTTTCCACTTCTGAGTCAGAAATGAGTGTTGAATTTTGCATTGACCTATGACAAGCCCGTTGCGAAAGAATTCAAATTATATATGCGTCTGGGAGTTTCTCTGTGAAGTTTGAAACTCCGGGTAAAGAAACAATAGTTCATGTCGAGAATTTACGAAACTAGTCAATACTATAAAATAATCAAATGTAATTATAACTCTTACATTTCCAATGAATTAAGTATAGAAAACGTTTTAATATTTACAGCGAACAGTGAAGCTTGAGGGCTTTTATAATATCGTCATGTACGTCTGTATGTCCGCACGCAATGTCTACAGTTAGTTGCAACAGCGCTAGTTGAATAGTTCGGAATTTTAAAACAAGTTGAAATTGTTGTCAACAATGACAAATTTTACAGCAAAAGAGCGTAAGATTGTCACAAAAATTTATTGGTGCTGGAAGTCAAAATCCGTTTTTAGTTGATTCGGTGCTAATTGGTTTTAAATGAGATGTCCTGCTACTGTTTTTAGACACCATCTAATTGTTGGTTTATGTGTCAAAAATTGGTGCTACTCAGACAAAACAAAAGAGTTATTTTGCACGATTTCATTACTAGGTGCAAACAAGAGAATCATTTAAAAATAAATAGCATCCTAAAACTTTTCATTTTTTAGCAGTACTAAGCGTTTCAGTTTCTAATTTATGGAAGAATTTTAGGTTCTCTTATTGAAAACTGCTGCTACTCAAACGAAATCGGAGCATCTATTTTGAACGATTTATTACTAAAGTGCTAGTAATACTAGGTTGATTTAACTAATTAACTATCTATCCATCTACCTATCCAACTATCTATCCATCTATCTATCCATTTATTTATACATCTTTCTACTCAAATGTCTGTTTTTGTGTTCTACAGGTTGCCAGCCTTTTTTATGTATAGAGAAGGGTTTGACTGCTACTAACCCGGATATATAAATAAAACGAATTATCCGATCGTCCACGAAGGAAGCTACCACAAAGCAAAACTTGTGCACTGTTTTCCACTGGTTAAAAGTACTTCCCAGTACTTAGATCTAAAACCAACCCTAAACGGGACTGGGTAAAACTTCCCGAAAGGTAACTGGGCTAAAAATCTAGTCCTTGTGGAACTATACATCGGTCTGGTTGTCACTTGGAAACGTTGGTCAACAGTTGAGGGTGATCTATCATATGGTAATTTTTGTGACCTATGCAGGTAAGAAGTCTATTTCTATTGAGCAGTTTACAGGCTAAACTTTCCACCTTGTGGCATAACCTTCAATTTGATCAATGTCGTTTAGTGTTAAAATATCCACAGTGTGGAAAAATGCATGTAATATGAATAATACCTCGGCACTAAAGTTTTAATTTTTGAAGAACTTGGTTAACAATTGCAATAATGCCACCTGAACTTCAATACCAAGTTTCAGCTATTAAAAATGTGATTTTTCAATCGAAAATTACAGATTAATCGAAATAGTATACCTCAAGTTTACTTCAGTCTTGCTGCTCTATTTAACTACTTAAGTTCCCATCGAAATAGTAAATATAACCGCTTATTTCATTAAAAAGTCTTATGGAACTATCGAACCTAATATGATATATCGACCATAATTTATANAGTCTTATGGAACTATCGAACCTAATATGATCTATCGACCATAATTTATATGAATGATTTAAAAGTAAAATTTATCTAAATAAAACACCTTACCTGGTTTTGTTGNTCAGTCTTGCTGCTCTATTTAACTACTTAAGTTCCCATCGAAATAGTAAATATAACCGCTTATTTCATTAAAAAATCTTATGGAACTATCGAACCTAATATGATATATCGACCATAATTTATATGAATGATTTAAAAGTAAAATTTATCTAAATAAAACACCTTACCTGGTTTTGTTGACTTAGAGTTATTGTGAGTTTGTACTTTGTAGTGTTTCTTCAAACTATCGATTATGGCCGCATGATTCCCTTCACATATTTTGCACTTTGCCCAATTAATATCATTAACCAGGATTAAACTCCTTGTGGAACGAGAGGCCAGCCAAGTAGAAACATAAATAAGAATAATAAGAATAAATTTTCAATAGAATATGCAAATTAAACCCTGCTTTGATTTGTTAGTGTGAAAGAGCATCAAAAGTACAAAAAAATACAAATGATACCAAAAATACCAACGACACCAATGATACTATTGTATTTTTTGACGATGGTATTGGTAATAATTGGTATATTATAATACATGGTACTATACATATTATTAACGTATTATACGTATGGCACACTCTGGAAATATCATTTCCTCCAATACCCGAATTATTTATTAAATAAACAAATACTGTGAAACGCACTATTTCAATGTTATGCGGCTATTAAATAGAAGCAAAGTGTCAATAAGTTCCATCTACTAATTGCTACATTCTAAGTACATATTGGCATAAGCTAAGCAAATATCAAAAACATGTCTTTGTACCATTATTATTTGTTATTGTCAGCTTAGTAATTGTACTCATGAAGCAGTAGCTTTGCTGTATTTCCTCGAATCTTTATTGTCGATAATTCACATTTACTCTCAAATAGTGTATCCCATGTTTCTACAACTCATTAATTCTACTGTTAAAACAACGTAATTATCGGTGTATGTACCTACCATAATTCTTCAAGGTTTGCATGCAGTTCCGTATATATTCCTACTAGTACAATTGTTTNTACCATAATTCTTCAAGGTTTGCATGCAGTTCCGTATATATTCCTACTAGTACAATTGTTTGCAGAGAAATGGATCAGCAAACACTCTTACCAGTAGTATTATTACCCTACTATCAATTTCGACAGTTTTCCCAATAGGCAGGAGTATCTTTAATTACTGTTTNAAATAGTGTATCCCATGTTTCTACAACTCATTAATTCTACTGTTAAAACAACGTAATTATCGGTGTATGTACCTCCCATAATTCTTCAAGGTTTGCATGCAGTTCCGTATATATTCCTACTAGTACAATTGTTTACAGAGAAATGGATCAGCAAACACTCTTGCCAGTAGTATTATTACCCTACTATCAATTTCGACAGTTTTCCCAATAGGCAGGAGTATCTTTAATTACTGTTTNGCCAGTAGTATTATTACCCTACTATCAATTTCGACAGTTTTCCCAATAGGCAGGAGTATCTTTAATTACTGTTTTCTTTTTAGAGATGCCTATAATTTATTTGTGCCAGATTTAAGCTATAACTCACTTATACAAAAGCTCGGTTTTCATTGGTTTTTGGTCACAATTTGTTTTCACAGAATTGAAAATAAAATGCTAACAAGAAAAGAGTTGAGAATTTGTATATCTTGGTTTAAAATTATGATAAAAGCCAAATTACTCCCAATTTCATACGAAAATGGAAATTTTAGAAGTAGTACTCAATGGTTTACAAAATTATCTTTCTACTTGCTAACTATGTACCATGCAGTTAGTATTATATATATTGTATCTGAATTTCCTCACATTATTTCTGGGAACAAGGGAATTTATATAGTTACGCAAAGTTTACATTTAGCAATACTGTCTGGTATGTTGGTGACAAAAGTTAATCTTTATTTCTACCAAATCGAATTCGTCAACCTCATTAACGGCTTACTTTATATGAATTCAACTCAAGGTAAGGCATGTTTAAAAAAATTATAATTGAATTTGTAATAAAAACCTACTTATAGATTCATTTACTTTGTAGGGATCAAGCACACTAAATCGCAATATGCCATTGCTTCAAAACGAGAGTTTCTCTTTAGCATATGGTTCTACACATATCTAGGGTTCTTAGTGTTTTATTTTGGATGCCTCATGGTCCTCAGAGATGAAGCCCCATCAATATATAGAGCAATATCACAATTAACCAATCCTGGAGTTACTACAAGTTTCTGGTTTTTCTTAGTTTCTCAGGCAGTGATGCTAGTTGATTTCCTTGAAAATCTTATGGTCACTCTACTAACAGTATATATGTCACAGATAACGATCAATTTCTGGATAAGAAATTCATGGTAAGATTACAGAATTATTTGCTACATATTATACCAAGTTGATATACTAAAAACAGCGCAAATCTACCAGAACGTAGGCAATAAGTCTATTGGTTGCTATGAAGCTGTATAAGCTTTAAACGGAGATACCGACATAACTGTTAGTTACTGTTCACCAGGGGAAGCACCTCTTACTAAGATACACGGATACATCCATATATCTAAACCACAGTGTGTTCAGATACCAAGGCGAAAATCCGGCTCTAGAGTTTTAACTAATCTCATAATTTAGACTCGTATGACAATTTTTGACGTAAAAAATGTTAACTAAACAATTATAGCAATAATTGTCAGTAACTTGAACAGTTCAAAATTTGCAAAACTGCCTGACACAAAATTTTTGACTTTCAGCAAAATCATTTCACGAGAATATCGCCTTCTTATTGGAACGCATTGTATATTCAATTCAATGTGCATTCCAAAAATGCGACTTATTAAAAAGAATAGTAATTTTTGCAAAGAAAAGTCAAAAACATTTTTTGCGTCGTAAAACCAATATNATATTCAATTCAATGTGCATTCCAAAAATGCGACTTATTAAAAAGAATAGTAATTTTTGCAAAGAAAAGTCAAAAACATTTTTTGCGTCGTAAAACCAATATTTTTGGGCAGGTTCACATAATGAANGCCTGACACAAAATTTTTGACTTTCAGCAAAATCATTTCACGAGAATATCGCCTTCTTATTGGAACGCATTGTACATTCAATTCAATGTGCATTCCAAAAATGCGACTTATTAAAAAGAATAGTAGTTTTTGCAAAGAAAAGTCAAAAACATTTTTTGCGTCGTAAAACCAATATTTTTGGGCAGGTTCACATAATGAAAGGCTATTGTTTGTCAATTCGAGACAGCTTAAATTAACTTGAAGTAAAGCCTAGCTGGAGTAATATGGGTGATTAAACTCAACTACGTGTATAACTTTTCTGCATTTGCCGAAAATGAGTCACATTTTGTGGCTTTAAATCTCAATATATTTTTGAAGTTACACATAGCATAGTAAAAGAGTATGAATTATTATTCATGATTATTAGTCATAAATTGACTGTTTTGAAGACGTTTTATGTTTACTCAGAAAAGCGGCCTATTTGCCAAAAGAGAATAGGTGTCGGGCGGTTATCAAATGAATGAGAATCAGACCAAGCCCCAAATTCAAGATTATTAAAAATAATTAATTTTGCGTTTTACAAAGGACCAAATCTATTTGGTATGTGAGTAAACGTAGACACCTATACCCGATAAAAATCTTCCCCGTTTCTGCCAAGAGATGAGGAGAAGCACAAAGTCTTCCCCTTCTCTCCCAAGAGATGAGGAGAAGCACAGATGATGAATCCCCCACCAGCAAATAAGATATTGCTGGTGATAGCTGGTGGATCATCATCATATAGTCAAGGTTTGAAACAGCATTCTCCAAATAGGTTCTGTTGCACAATTGGTAGTGCGTTGGGTCCGCAATATCCAAAACGTGGGATCATACCCCATCGGAGACAATCTTTTTGGGTTAATCTCTGTTTCAAGCCTTGGCGGGGCAGTGATACCCCGTAATATGGAACCATGAGAGTCCGTCCTCCCGCAAGGAATGGGTCGGCAATCTTCGTTCCCGAAGGCCGAGGGGCACTTTGAGGGTCGGAATGTGTGGGATAGTGAATCATAGCTTCTATACCCACTAGATAGTGAGCGTAGACACCTAAACCCGATAAAAGTCTTCCCCGTCTCTGCCACGAGATGAGGAAAAGCACAAAGTCTTTTTTGTCTCTACCAAGAGATGAGAAGAAGCACAGATGAAGAATCCACCACCAGCAAAAAAGACTTTACTGGTGATAACTGGTGGATCATCATCATATAGTCAAGGTTTGAAACAGCATTCTCCCAATAGACTCTGCAGCACAATTGGTAGTGCGTTGGGTCCGGAATACCCAAAACGTGAGATCAGACTCCACCAGAGACCATCTTTTTGGGTTAATTGCTGTTTCAAGCCTTGGCGGGGCAATCATACCTCGTCAGTATCATACCAAATAGATTTGGTCCTTTGTAAATGGCAACATAATGGTTATAATGGCTTATACCGACGTAAAGGTTCTTGTTGAATGCGTCCACTTGGAAAAATCATCAGTACTTCGTGAGTCAGGGGTTGATTTTCTAAAGTGAAATAAATATATGCGAGTAACAATTCANAAAAAATCATCAGTACTTCGTGAGTCAGGGGTTGATTTTCTAAAGTGAAATAAATATATGCGAGTAACAATTCATGGTAATTCAATTTAGTATATACAGAGGACATGCTTGTAGTTTTACTACGTATTTGTTCAAATAAAATAATTCAATTTTTATCTAATATGATTATTAAACTATGATATTAATATTTGTTATTGTCCAGCTTGCTTTGGCCCGAGAAAGGAGTTGATGCCGATTGCTATTTCACTAAATGCATTAAAGTATATAAATGCATATGGATACTCATGGATTTATTCAATTTGGTTTATGGTGGTATTGTTGTCCCTTATTGGAAGCTATTATTGGTTCTAGCTGTTCCACTAGGATTCTATTTTGTCATACGAATACATTTTGACAGTATATTCACAATTGGGTTTATAGTTATTATGCTAGTCACTGGGTGCAGTGTATTAGTTTCGTCGGCGGTTGCAATGGCAAGAATATACAAAACTTCAATGAAATTGCAGCTGAACATATTACCACACTTAAATAAGATGAAGTCACAGAAAAATTATTTATATTATAAGAAAGTATTTAAGTCAATACCAATTATTCGCTGTAAAATCGGAAGCTTCTACCATATGGATAGCCGAGGAAAGTTGACTTTGTTAGATACTGTTATAAATATGCTAGTATTCCTTTTGTTAACATTTTAGTTGATTAATAATAGATACTATTCATACGACTACGAATTAAATAAGGTTCGTCGTAAGCGAAGATGGCGGAAAGGTTGAGTATTATAGAGCCACTTATGGATATAAGTATAAGAAGCAGGAAGATTTTAGGTATATGTTATTTGTTAAAAGTTTTCATTGTATGCATATGTATGTTTGAATATGTACCAAATTTTTTATTTGTTTGGTTTTCTGTTTATTTTTAGGCTTTTCTTTTGGCTTTGAGTTTAATATTTTGAGCGATATAATAATCGTGGGTTATTTTGGTATAGCTTAGTTTGAAATATTTATTTCGAATCAAATTTTGCTTTAGTATTGCACGATAATTGTTAATTAATNATTCCTTTTGTTAACATTTTAGTTGATTAATAATAGATACTATTCATACGACTACGAATTAAATAAGGTTCGTCGTAAGCGAAGATGGCGGAAAGGTTGAGTATTATAGAGCCGCTTATGGATATAAGTATAAGAAGCAGGAAGATTTTAGGTATATGTTATTTGTTAAAAGTTTTCATTGTATGCATATGTATGTTTGAATATGTACCAAATTTTTTATTTGTTTGGTTTTCTGTTTATTTTTAGGCTTTTCTTTTGGCTTTGAGTTTAATATTTTGAGCGATATAATAATCGTGGGTTATTTTGGTATAGCTTAGTTTGAAATATTTATTTCGAATCAAATTTTGCTTTAGTATTGCACGATAATTGTTAATTAATATAAGGAAGCAATTGTGGAATAAATTTATACACAATTCTGAATGTCATGATTTAAGTTGATCATGGGAAATGAAAATTGTTCCTTCATCTACACAAAGTGTNTCGAATCAAATTTTGCTTTAGTATTGCACGATAATTGTTAATTAATCATAAGGAAGCAATTGTGGAATAAATTTATACACAATTCTGAATGTCATGATTTAAGTTGATCATGGCAAATGAAAATTGTTCCTTCATCTACACAAAGTGTTTGATAGATTGGCATTCCGTTCACATGTCCGTAAATTTTNGAAATGAAAATTGTTCCTTCATCTACACAAAGTGTTTGATAGATTGGCATTCCGTTCACATGTCCGTAAATTTTGATTTGATTGAATTTTATGAGTTTCAGAATTATCATTTCAGGTATAAAATGTTAGGTGACTTAGCCACCTCCACTTGCCCAGTACAGAAGGTCTAGCAATTCATAATTAAGTAATTGAATCACCTGAAGGGTAGTTAGTGTAAGAAAAAAATTTAGTTAGCAAACGGGAAAGATTGATAGGTTGGATTCATTGATACGTTGAGAAAGGTGCATAAATGGATTCATTATTGATGCATGGATAGGTAGATGGATAGATGGATGGATAGATAAATAGTTGTATAAATGAATAGAAAGTTGGGTAGATTTATTGTTAGATAGATGGATAGATAAATGATTAGATANTAAATAGTTGTATAAATGAATAGAAAGTTGGGTAGATTTATTGTTAGATAGATGGATAGATAAATGATTAGATAGATGGGTAGATAGATAGATATATAGATGAATAGATAGAAAAACAGATAGATGGATGAATAGACGTATAGATAGTGGAATAGATATATGGATATATAGATATATAGATATATGGTAGTTNAAGATGGGTAGATAGATAGATATGTAGATGAATAGATAGAAAAACAGATAGATAGATGGATGAATAGACGTATAGATAGTGGAATAGATATATGGATATATAGATATATAGATATATGGTAGTTACCACATCGTGCAAAATAGACGTTTCTTGTGTTATTTGAGTTGCACACGTTTCCAACAAGAGAAACTAAAATTCTATCTCAAATATAAACAAATATTAAAGCTGTCTAGAATTGAAAAACTTTTTGAATGCTATCTAGATATAAATGATTCTCTTGTNAAAAACTAAAATTCTATCTCAAATATAAACAAATATTAAAGCTGTCTAGAATTGAATAACTTTTTGAATGATATCTAGATATAAATGATTCTCTTGTTGAAGACAGAAAAATGGGCATGCAATTCTACTCAAAAATGGAACCAAAGCAATTGCCTCATCTCACCAAAACGAAAAAATAATTAGTGCCGGTAGACTTAATTCTAGAGTAACGGTTGCAAAGAGAACATTACATNAAGCAATTGCCTCATCTCACCAAAACAAAAAAATAATTAGTGCCGGTAGACTTAATTCTAGAGTAACGGTTGCAAAGAGAACATTACATTTACTTAATGACCTCACACTGTCCAATCAAAGTTGAATCGACTACGATGCATCGACNATATAAACAAATATTAAAGCTGTCTAGAATTGAAAAACTTTTTGAATGCTATCTAGATATAAATGATTCTCTTGGTGAAGACAGAAAAATGGGCATGCAATTGTACTCAAAAATGGAACCAAAGCAATTGCCTCATCTCACCAAAACGAAAAAATAATTAGTGCCGGTAGACTTAATTCTAGAGTAACGGTTCCAAAGAGAACATTACATTTACTTAATGACCTCACACTGTCCAATCAAAGTTGAATCGACTACGATGCATCGACNGCAAAGAGAACATTACATTTACTTAATGACCTCACACTGTCCAATCAAAGTTGAATCGACTACGATGCATCGACGCAGAGATCCAAAAGGATACTTAAATTCACTATAAAGACAAAAACATTAATCGCCTGAGTAATATTTTTCTGAACTAAATTAAAGCTTCGATTAATGAACTTGGCCTAGTTATCTACGGTACGCCGTCAGCCACCCATTTACCAAAATGGTAACATTGAGAATGTGGCACAACTACACAGTACAAAAATATACTTCTTCGTCTCATGCATAGAATCCCACAAAACAAAACCATCAGAAAAAGCCTAGGCTTGGAATTCTTTATTCAAGCGAGACTAAACCATAATCAACTGTGCAAATAAGTATCCGTAAAAGACTTCNAGCCACCCATTTACCAAAATGGTAACATTGAGAATGTGGCACAACTACACAGTACAAAAATATACTTCTTCGTCTCATGCATAGAATCCCACAAAACAAAACCATCAGAAAAAGCCTAGGCTTGGAATTCTTTATTCAAGCGAGACTAAACCATAATCAACTGTGCAAATAAGTATCCGTAAAAGACTTCTTACAGAAAGAAAAACTTCCTGGAATTCTGTGAAATCAGTCAGAAAAAAGCAGAGCAAATCGTAACTGACATCTCTACAGACAAGTGGTACAGTCATTTCTCACAAGTCTTTGATCCTACCCTTAAGGATTAATTTGTTAAACCGTGTTTCGAAAGGAAAGACCGCCGGACCGAATAATTTACTGTTTTATTTCAGTTTTCGAAATTAAACTGGCCAGTAAATAGGATAGAACAATACCCGGACAAGACACAATTTTACATGAAGAATGGATACTTTCAAATAGAACAACACTTTACAAACTGAGTGAACTATCCCAAAAAATTTACGACACTGTGGAAATATCACCATCATTGTTAAGCTTTTAATAAACCAACCAACCAAACATTTGCTCTGGTCAATCAACGGGAAAAAGTTTCTATAAATTTTATCAAAACATTCTATAGTATTTACTACCAAACAACTGCAAATGTACAAAGGACAAAGTTAAACTGGTTTAATTAAAATTGCAAAATGATTGTTTCAATCCGAGTCAGCAAGTCGAGTTTTTATATCAACATATTTAATGACAGGCTGTCAAGCACATTGCAGTATTGCTAAATTTTTAATAATTTTTACTAATAANCTGGTCAATCAACGGGAAAAAGTTTCTATAAATTTTATCAAAACATTCTATAGTATTTACTACCAAACAACTGCGAATGTACAAAGGACAAAGTTAAACTGGTTTAATTAAAATTGCAAAATGATTGTTTCAATCCGAGTCAGCAAGTCGAGTTTTTTTATCAACATATTTAATGACAGGCTGTCAAGCACATTGCAGTATTGCTAAATTTTTAATAATTTTTACTAATAAATTAATATATTTTCCCATAACATTTTGTAAGAAATAATGGATGTTGTTATTCATTGCTACAAATTTGCACACGTATAACTCTGAACCATCAAAATTATTTAGTAAAAAATGAAGGAAGATGTGTTTATTCGTACTACAGAAAAGAAAAATGTGCCTAACACTGGTTGAAATATGATAAGGCGAGTGTTTTTTGTTGAAGGGAGTTTATAAATTTAGAACTAGGCGACGTTGACAATTAATTNAAATATGATAAGGCGAGTGTTTTTTGTTGAAGGGAGTTTATAAATTTAGAACTAGGCGACGTTGACAATTAATTTTTCAACAAAGTTGATCAAAAAAGAATACAATTTATTAAAAATGATCCCATGTATTCAAAAAAGACATTCCTACGATTTTCACGAACTAAACACACTGTAAGTACCTGATGTTGCATTAAAACCGCGGATTTTAGGCAAGCGATTTTCAATATTCGACATTCTAGCTAAATCAGGGCACGAACTATCTTCTATCTCATGAGAAAAATATTTGCACACGATGTTTGCTGGATGCCAAGAAAACATTTCAAGAAGATGTTAACTTCACAACAGAACTTTATTGCAAAACCATGTGATTAAATTTGTACAATCCTAAAGAGTTTCGCAACACAATGAAAGCTAAAGTGTAAGGGTATTTTAGCGAAGATTATTGGAGAAATTAGNATCCTAAAGAGTTTCGCAACACAATGAAAGCTAAAGTGTAAGGGTATTTTAGCGAAGATTATTGGAGAAATTAGGATCTTTCTTATTGACCACAACGTGCTTGGACCAAGGTTTTTGAGTGACTAACTAGTTTATTTTTGTGATAGAACAAAATAGATAAAACAAGAGTTAAGAAGAATAGAAGGACTTTGCGACCCTTAAACTTTACTATTTGACACGAAGTCCACGAGTGATGGAAACTTTCAAAAATTATGACTAATAGTGACCAATAGTGACTAATAGATTGTATATATATGTATTAAACTCGTGATTGTTAATCTTCTGCGTCTCATAAAGATGGNTATTTTTGTGATAGAACAAAATAGATAAAACAAGAGTTAACAAGAATAGAAGGACTTTGCGACCCTTAAACTTTGCTATTTGACACGAAGTCCACGAGTGATGGAAACTTTCAAAAATTATGACTAATAGTGACTAATAGTGACTAATAGATTGTATATATATGTATTAAACTCGTGATTGTTAATCTTCTGCGTCTCATAAAGATGGTCTAAAAGAAATATGTGTAGCTTTTGAGCTTTTTTCTATATCGTTCAGTCCCAACTTCGGTGGTTGGGATATAGGAAAAGAAGGTCCAACACCTTACTAAAATTGAACATATAAATTACTCAAACAAATAGATGCACTTTGACTAAGTTGAGTACCTCCACGATAATTGATTCCTGATCTCTAGAGATCATCAAATTTATCATGGTATCAACAGGTGAACCTGCCTGATTTAATTGAAATTCGGCACAATCATAGATTGTGAACTCCTGTGCAATGATTAAATAAAGCTCTACGTTCTAAGAATTGATACTTGACCTCTAGAAGTCTCCAAAAAGTAAATGTGTGGTCAAACTGTTATGAGATGTCAAAGATAAATTCATAGACGCTTGAGTTCCATTTAAAAATTGCTCAGCAGGTTGCAAACTATGATTGCGCCGAGATTCAAGCGAATCGAGTAGGTGCTACTGTTGACTCATATTAACATTGGAGACCTCAAGAGGTCAAGTATCAATTTTCACTGAGGTACTCTAATGAGCAAAGTTGGATATATGCATGACTACTGTACGATGACATATATCATACACGGAAATAACACCTGACTNCTAATGAGCAAAGTTGGATATATGCATGACTACTGTACGATGACATATATCATACACGGAAATAACACCTGACTCAGATTGGTTCACTTGGTGCAGTATTCTTTTCTTTATAATTCTGCTACACAATAACTAATTAATTAGTNCTGACTCAGATTGGTTCACTTGGTGCAGTATTCTTTTCTTTATAATTCTGCTACACAATAACTAATTAATTAGTGTATAAATATTACAATTCAAGCATTAAACATACACTGAGGTGCAGGCATGTGTGATAATACTTATGGGATTCTTTTTCCTGTGAAAATGTCATTTACGACAAAACTTTAATCAGGCCATTTTAACAACTGGGAAAATTTTTGAGTGATGTGTGTTTTGCTGTTTCACCGACNGACAAAACTTTAATCAGGCCATTTTAACAACTGGGAAAATTTTTGAGTGATGTGTGTTTTGCTGTTTCACCGACGAATGGTATTGGTTTGATCGACTTGGAACTTGATATATGTGATATAAGTGTTTTACCAACCTGAACAATGTTTAAATTATACTCAGAAATATTTAATGAGTGGTTTAACCCCCAGTGGTCATCCAAACTTGCATAAAGCTGTGCATGTGTTTTGGTTAGATCGACTTGGAACTCACTACAAGCACAATAGCCAAGCGAGGTTCAAATTCCNAGCTGTGCATGTGTTTTGGTTAGATCGACTTGGAACTCACTACAAGCACAATAGCCAAGCGAGGTTCAAATTCCCAGATGCAATATTAAGTATGAGTTAAAAATTCATCTGTCAGATCAGGGTACCCATTATCCAGTGCTGAAATTTACCGGCTACTTTACTTTTTGTATCTTGTATCTGTTAATTTCTTGCAATATATATCCTTTCACCCATCAACATATTTTTGCTCCTGTCCATATTTTGTCTGTATTGCTACCCAGTTAATAGCAATTTTTGTATAAATTAATCTATGAAATCTAAAAAAAAAANCATATTTTGTCTGTATTGCTACCCAGTTAATAGCAATTTTTGTATAAATTAATCTATGAAATCTAAAAAAAAAAACATTTCTATTTTAGGCCTTTTCTTAATTTCTTTGCTGATTTTATAGTGGGAACTTTGATGCTGATTAGTAAGCTATATAACAATAATAATAATAATTTTTCTGATTTAAGAATAACTAATCTGGTTGTCACTGCATGTAATTTTGGTTTAGGGAATTCTGAAAAAATAATNAATTTCTTTGCTGATTTTATAGTGGGAACTTTGATGCTGATTAGTAAGCTATATAACAATAATAATAATAATTTTTCTGATTTAAGAATAACTAATCTGGTTGTCACTGCATGTAATTTTGGTTTAGGGAATTCTGAAAAAATAATTTTGGTTTGAGGTTAAGCCAATCGTCACTACTGACTTCATACAATCATAAAAGAGTATGATTGGCAGAAACTCAACATTTGTATCCATATGGGACTATCCAGTTTTCCCTTCTAGTTCACTAGAATAAAGTGGAAAGTTTCCTTTAGTTCCCAAAGTCGAACATGTCAGTATATGACTCCAACCAGACGAACTATGCTCCAAATTCAACTAGATAAATTTTGTTTGATTTATNGAACATGTCAGTATATGACTCCAACCAGACGAACTATGCTCCAAATTCAACTAGATAAATTTTGTTTGATTTATGTTAGAAAGGTAAGTGGACTCTCCCACTTCCTTTAAAACTTTTACCCTTCCTCCCCTTCTTCTAATATACNGATTTATTAATTAAGAAGATCCTGATTAGTTTCAATCTCCTCCTGCTGAACATAGATAAGTAGGTTGCATGGTGGTTCTGTGTGCTGACCTTCTCTCCTTAGTTTCGTTGACAAAGGTTATCACTTCCTAGTGTCAACATGTTTATTCTTCTTCAAAGTCTCTTAAAACTCTAGTTCAAGAATTGTCTCTTCTTTGAACAAAGATTCTTCTAGTACTAAAAATTTTACCATTAAAATATGTCATTGTAATCAGTAGTATTCCATTCCACCAGAACCACTGCGATGATTAATTGTCAAAATAATGTTCTTCAGAAAATTGAGTTTTTTTTTCAGTTGAACTACAGAAACTAAACGCGAATCATAACATAGCTTGCGCTGTTATATACTCTTGAAAATTTTTAAACTGTTCACAGACATATTAACTTGTAGGAGTTTGCAGTTACTCTGATTTATTTTACTGAAACAATAGACTCAAAATTAATAAATTCAAAATTTATTTCAAAATTTTCTAATTAAAAATGATGTTAAGGAGCTATTTCCTAAAAAAATTATTTTTTATATCTCTAATTTTCTGCATCTGTGTAATCGAATTTTGTTCAACGACATGTAATGACTTTGAGTTTGAATGTGACAATGGACCATGTATACNCATCTGTGTAATCGAATTTTGTTCAACGACATGTAATGACTTTGAGTTTGAATGTGACAATGGACCATGTATACGATCTTTTTTTCGTTGTGACCTTGACAGGTAACAATGAATATTTATATATTTTAGTTTGACAAATATTTCTGTTACAATTTAATTATTCATTATGTACCTATGTATTATATATTTTAATCATCATAAGTTTAAAGTTCCCTAACACTTCTACCATCACTACTTTATGGATGTGAAGGTAAGCTTTACAAAAAAAAAATTGGTAACTATTTAACCAAAGTCAAACTACCGAATATTTTACCCACCAATACATAGAATATATTNCAAAAAAAAATTGGTAACTATTTAACCAAAGTCAAACTACCGAATATTTTACCCACCAATACATAGAATACATTTGGATATTGTCGACAAACTTTTAGCAGCACCTACTCAAAATCTGTATCTACTTGTTCATAAAAACGAGTGGTATTTTCTGTTATCTCTTAGGTGTATAAATTTTTTAGTTTGAATTTATGATTTTAGTGAAACTTTAGTGAAATTTTCGGAATGATTTCGAACGGTCGGATTATTCTATGAATTCGGCTGCGTGAAAACTCGGGTATTTTGAACATTTTAATACAAATTTGTTAAAATTTGTTTCATTTTTGAAGATCTCGAATGCACAGACGATTTTTTCAGATGTACCTCAGGGCGTTGTATTCCCAAAGCATTTGTTTGTGACATGGGTTTGTGAAAAATTACAAATGCGTGCAAGATCTACCAATAAAGTTGGCTAAAATAAATTCAATAATTTAATCCAACCAATGAAATTTAATTGCTTTAGTCTGTTTGATTGAAATTATTATTCTTGAAGTTACTTTAGTCATCTATGTTGAACGACTTGGCATTAATAACTACTACCTAGGTAATATTAAAAGATTTTTTTAAGATGATGATTGCCACGATGGAAAAGATGAGGAGAATTGCTCTATCAATGAATTATATGGAAACACTTCAATACCTACTCCTACAGCAATTCCAAGTGAGTTTTTTAATTTGACACATGATGTTAAATTTATANGAAACACTTCAATACCTACTCCTACAGCAATTCCAAGTGAGTTTTTTAATTTGACACATGATGTTAAATTTATAAAAAAAATTATAACATTTTTGTAACTAGCGTCACGAGGTGTTTGTGAAAGTTGGCAATTCCAGTGTCAAAGCGGTGTATGTATAAGGTACGGAAAAGTATATGGTTTATAAGAATTATATTTCGATGGTTGAAAATTTTTCACTTTTTTATCGAATTGGAATAATGTTTTAAAATTTTGCTCAAATTTAATTGGAAAATATGGTAGATATTAGAAGTTTCAAGGACGATAATAATAGGTGGATGAATTGTTGAATTCATAGAAATACTCGGCTTATATTTTTTTGTTAGTTTTTTCTTAAATCAGTGATTAACCATGTGATACATTTTTTACAGAGGAACCTACCAATGTGACGATGATAAGTAAGTAAACCTGTCAAAATTGATTATCATTACCTTTATAATACTAAAAAGTTTCCGACAAATTTATCTAGAGNAGTAAGTAAACCTGTCAAAATTGATTATCATTACCTTTATAATACTAAAAAGTTTCCGACAAATTTATCTAGAGACTGCGCAGATGGATCTGATGAATTTGGATGTGAACCTTGTGTCACCACTCAAAAATTGGAAATAGGAAAACCTCCATTTTGTAAAGTAAGGGTTTATAAAGGAGCAACACGAATTCGAAATGAGACACTTTGTGTTCAAGAAGACGTTTTTAGGGTCAAACCAGGTCGTCTGATACCATGTAAGACGATTAAAGATTTTCAAATTTTTGAAAAAATTTTCAATGTGGCAACTTTATGATTCTATTGGCTAGACGACAGGCGGACGTATACTGAACCAAAAGTAAATTATGTTCGGATAACCTGTGAGTCGTACTATCCTGTTGATTTTGACTTTGATGGTGTTGGGGTAAGTCTCTCGGGATGAAGATACAACTATCTATTAGACTGCAAAAAATGATAAAAATATTGACCTATTGTCATAATATTTGATCCTAGAGCATTGAACAGATANCTATTAGACTGCAAAAAATGATAAAAATATTGACCTATTGTCATAATATTTGATCCTAGAGCATTGAACAGATAGGTGTCACCAGGAGCCAGAAGACAGCGACTGGGGTTGTTGGCGCCGGTTCAATTTACACAACCGATGTGACGACAGTGGCGACACCGCAGGGTACTGGTCATTTCATTTTTATGGAAATTCATCCAACATCCAGTACCGAGGAGCCTAAGGCAACATCATTATTTNCTATTAGACTGCAAAAAATGATAAAAATATTGACCTATTGTCATAATATTTGATCCTAGAGCATTGAACAGATACGTGTCACCAGGAGTCAGAAGACAGCGACTGGGGTTGTTGGCGCCGGTTCAATTTACACAACCGATGTGACGACAGTGGCGACACCGCAGGCTACTGGTCATTTCATTTTTATGGAAATTCATCCAACATCCAGTACCGAGGAGCCTAAGGCAACATCATTATTTNCTACTGGTCATTTCATTTTTATGGAAATTCATCCAACATCCAGTACCGAGGAGCCTAAGGCAACATCATTATTTTTCTATTTTGATAGTAAGGAATATTTTTCCATTAGGACATCAAATTTGAATATTGGTGCCTTACCTATTGTAATATATATTTAGAGCCTAAAAAGCCATTTTTATTGGGAAGAGAAAGGATACAGAAAGCCACAAGACACGGTAAATTCCGAAACGGCTCAAATGATGTCATTGTTACTCTTCCGTGTGTTGCCGCAAGGCCAAATGTTTCTGTATATCTCTACAAAGAAATTAATGTGAGAATTCTGCTATCTTTGATCCTACTTATACTTCTTTTATTACCTGTAGATAACTCTAGAAGATGGAGAGATAGTTGGGTTTATTTGTCGTCTGTCCGTTTGTCCTTGACCTGTGAAATCTTGATTCAACTTCCAAATATTTCAGAAATCTTAAGTTGTTTTATAAAGTTGTTGCATATTCTNACCTGTGAAATCTTGATTCAACTTCCAAATATTTCAGAAATCTTAAGTTGTTTTATAAAGTTGTTGCATATTCTGTATAATTGGTGCAGTTACTACATGTATGACATATTATAGAGTTGATACCTCATCTAATATCATTTGACATTTGACATTTCTTGATTATGAGGCAAACGTNATACCTCATCTAATATCATTTGACATTTGACATTTCTTGATTATGAGGCAAACGTTTATACTATTTGGAGTTGATACATCAGCTTCATACAACTATATTTTAGATATTTATGGTTGATAAACTCAGCTATATGCAACTATATTTCAGCTACTTCCGCCTGGTAACCTAAGCTACAATCAAACCTCAATCATGTACAATTGTCTCAGCTGCTTTTGTTGATTCCTCAAGTACATTATACCTCAGCTGCTTATACATAGCCTCAGCTAACTTATAATTATAACGCAGCTATCTACGTACAATTTATGTATATTCTACTAATTTATATCGCAGTTACTAACGGTTGTTACCTCACGTTTACGATCANCTACGTACAATTTATGTATATTCTACTAATTTATATCGCAGTTACTAACGGTTGTTACCTCACGTTTACGATCATGTCTACGCCACGTAGCCTACTACAGTCTGATTTAATCAACAGATAATGTCACTACACCTATTAAGGTTTAGTCTTGTTTTGTGTTAACAGGAAACTTGGAGTAAGGTTGAAAGTTCAACATACACCTACAATCCAATTGTAGGATTCATCCTGAAACTACCTACTGTTGATACAAAAAAATACCGATGCACTACAGATGAGACTTTTGTTTCGGATGCTGATATTGTAACTGTTGTCATTGATGACGATATATTGAAACCAAATAAAACTACAAAACAACCAAATTTGAAAATTATACTTCAAGATGATGACGAACCGAGTGCTACTTGTCACGCAATTCGTTCAGAAGGTCCTTCAATATCTCAGTTTGAATTTAAAAATATATACGCTGATAATCCCCTAGAAGCTAGAGTGCTTGCTGAATGTGTACTAAAGGTAAATTTCAACCGTATTCACGTTCGCAGAAATTTTAATTTTTATAATTAAATTTACTAATGCCCACAGGGTACGCAAACATGTGGTTCATACCCACATGTGCGAAATCATCATCCTACGACGGATGCAGTTGTTTGCCGACATGAAAATCAAAAGACAAATTGCACACATATTTCTGAAATTTATCAACAAGGAATCCTTGTATGTCGGTCGGACACAGAATATTTAATACAACAATATTTTACTGGTCTTGATGGGCGACTTTGTAAGTATTTCTGTTCACTTTTAATATCCATAACATGATCTTACTGATTTCAACGAAACGATTACATTAGATAAGGACTGGAGAACAGCACCACGGTCTGCTTTATTAAAACTAGAAATCCCATCTACCACGAACGCGTCAGTAACTGGCATGGCTTCGACCAGTTTTAGCGCGAAATGCGCCGGTGTGAGTATGGTGTTCAGTCGGACGGCTATAAACTTTGAAAGCAAATCTGAAGGAACTGATGTAGTTACGAAACAGAGCAACGGTGCTTACCAAACCTGGTCGGTAACACTAAAGGAAAATATGACTCAATTACTCTGCTCTGATCACATTTGGGAAACAAATGAAGAAATTTGGAGTGAACCGCTCAACATAACTGTTACACCGAGAAGTAAAATCGTAATCATAAAGTTTAACGGTAGTAGTAGTACAAAAATATAAAAGTATCATATGTATTTTTCTTACAGTTGTCACCTGTAGCTACTTGGAGTTTAGGTGTGACAGTGGACAATGTGTCAGGTAAATTATAGGTATCAAACGAAGTCAAAATATAACTACAAAGTGGTTGGTATGTAGTAATTAATATATTGAAATTTCTAGGTCTAGCTTTAAGTGTGACAGAGATAGGTACGTGATATGCATAATAAAGCTTATACATCATCAAATTTATAAACCCTCAACCTTTTTACAGAGATTGTCTAGATGGAAGTGATGAGGCAAACTGTCCAACGACAACTAGTACTACACAAGAACCGGTAACATGCTCTAGTATTCAATTCGTGTGTCACAAAAGTACCTATTCCNCGACAACTAGTACTACACAAGAACCGGTAACATGCTCTAGTATTCAATTCGTGTGTCACAAAAGTACCTATTCCGTATACAGCATATCTAGTGCATGCATACCAGGTAAACTACCGCCGACATTAAATAAATATAAACTATTAATTAATTAAACTTCGTTCTGTTTTAGTAAGTTATAAATGTGACGGCGATCGGTAAGTGTTGGCTATTTNCTATTAATTAATTAAACTTCGTTCTGTTTTAGTAAGTTATAAATGTGACGGCGATCGGTAAGTGTTGGCTATTTAATATTACCTGATGATTTTATAACATTCAAAACTTAGAATTAATCATAAATTATTTAAATTACTGTAGAGATTGTACATATGGAGAAGATGAGGACAACTGTCCTACAACTATAAAGACGACAACCACGACAACCACCACGACCACTGCAGAGCCTCCAAACGGTAATATATTTTTTGTAAGGGGAAGCTAATTTTGACATAACGATTGTCTTATTTGTCAGGTGGTTGCGGCAATATGTATAAATGTAACAACGGAGACTGTATTAGGTAAGCTGTAGAGAAACTATAATGATGAAACCAGAAAATTTTCATATATATATTATTTAACTGTTCTTAATATATACTTTATATGATTTATGGCAATCCGTTCTTGTATTCCATTCACACAACTGGCATTTTTGAAATTTCAATTACAGCATGCAATGGGAAAAAAAGAATCGTATCAAATTTAACCTAAAACCGAACTACATTAAACATTTTATTCAGTCAGAAACTAGCCACTAAACAAAACCAAAACTTTATAGTGTGTATAAAAATATGAAGCCAGAAATATCAGTAATTTGAACGATTAAACCTCATCAAAAAGTTAAGCTTAACCACGGTGGAACCACACATGAACATATCCATGATAGGATACTGAATAATTTGCAATCNCAAAAAGTTAAGCTTAACCACGGTGGAACCACACATGAACATATCCATGATAGGATACTGAATAATTTGCAATCGTAATAACGTAGGTAACTTGGGTGTTTGAGGAAGATGTACCAGGATTCGAGTTCTTGTCAGCGTAGCTTTAAACAAGATTTAAATCTATGGTAGACGATTATAATCTATGGTGATGACGTCATACCATAGATTATAATCACAAACCATGTATTATAATATATGGTATTTCTGCGCAATTGCGCTAGTGACCCAGTGACCCCTGACCTCCGGAAAATGTTTTAAATGAAACATTGAGCATTTATCTTCAATTTTGTCTTTGCAGAATTAAAATAAACCCTTCCGTTTTCGAGATATTCGAGTTTAAAAATAAATCTTCTTTTCTCCATAAGAAAGAATGTATCAGAGCACGGAGCAACAGTTTGATAACCGCGTATATATCGGTGTACATGAAAATAAGGAATCCAATCTCAATTATTGCTAGTAGTGATAAAATTATTTAGAGAATTATCGACTTAGTACTAATTTGTGCCACGGAAAAATTGCCTGGTTTACCTGACAAAGTTTTTCAATGAGTGTGTTAACTTATTTATGAATACATCATATGAGTGATGTGTTATAGCTAATACGAATCAATCGTACGAAGCAGTCCTTGATAAAGATGAAATGAGAAATTTTTAAGGCATAATCAATATTTTTATTCCAATGACGAATCCGATTAACTCATTTACAAATAGTATCATCACATAATGGATACATATGAATACATAGTGTTCCTGTGGAGATGACGGTGAATTTTTTTTAACACTTCCTGACAAGTGTTGGATGGATGGGAACATATATAAGGAAAATCGGTTGAAACAATGAAAACTTTTTTTTGTAATATACATTGCTGCGATATAATAAATTAGTTATTAAATTTACCAATACAGTTTTAATATACAAAAAGTAAAAATGAGTTGAAGAAATTCGAAGTAATGAATTAGTAATTTCCGGAGGTGAGGGTTCACTGGGTCACTAGCGCAATTGCGCAAAAATACCATATATTATAATACATGGTTTGGTATTATAATCTATGGTACGACGTCATCACCTTAGATTATAAATCGCCAACAATGGATTTAAATCTATGGTACCTACCATAGATTATAAATCGTCTACCATAAATTTAAATCCCGTTTAAGGCTAGTATGTATGTGCAGTAACCATTGCACAAGCAAAATCTAAGTAGGTGAATCTGTAATCACAGTTACACTCTGTAGCAAGGCTTCTAGAAGCTGCTGTATTATGCGCACAATGTTAGATATATACGTACTAAACCACGAAGGATTCTTTTTTAATCTTACTAACGAACTAAAGCAAATATGTATCTCGGGTATTATTTATCTTCCGATTAATTGAATTTCATGACGATTAAAGAAAACATTTTAAAAGTGTTTCAGGTTTTAGAAAGAAAAAAATGTCTTACGAAAGATTTTTTCCATATTTTAAGAAACATTGATCTTTTTAGCGTTATTTTTCATAAAAATCATTCAAATTTTACTGAAAGGAAAACCTAATTTCAAGATTCGCAGGTACTTTCTTCCGTGACCGACTTTGAACGTACAAGTAAGAAATATTTTGTATAAAGAAGTGAAACCAATAAATAAAACAATGTTTTCTGATTTTTTAGAAATCTTTAACATTATTTTATTTATTTTTAGCAACATTTTCACTTCCAGAAATATTTCTTAAATTTTTAGCAATATTTTTGCCATTTTTAGCAAGGTTTCTTCCAACATTTCGGTAAGAATTTAAGAAAAAATTTCAGCGATTTTTTAGAAAGAAAGATTAGGTCAGGTTGTCTGTTGGAGAATCGTTGCATTACAATCAACCAATCACAACCATTGTAGTTATACAGCATGTTCCTAACTGATGCACTACTTGAAAATCAATAGCTTTTGTTCCGGGTACCTTAAAATAGTTTGCCATCCGTATAACTGGGAAAGGTGTGTAACGTTATGTGAATTGCATGGCATTTTTTACATATGTCAAATCAGANAAAGAAAGATTAGGTCAGGTTGTCTGTTGGAGAATCGTTGCATTACAATCAACCAATCACAACCATTGTAGTTACACAGGATGTTCCTAACTGATGCACTACTTGAAAATCAAAAACTTTTGTTCCGGGTACCTTAAAATAGTTTACCATCCGTATAACTGGGAAAGGTGTGTAACGTTATGTGAATTGCATGGCATTTTTTACATATGTCAAATCAGANGCCATCCGTATAACTGGGAAAGGTGTGTAACGTTATGTGAATTGCATGGCATTTTTTACATATGTCAAATCAGAGTTCCGGTTTGTTATAGTAGGCTAGCTTGAGAATATTCTGTAAACAAGTGTTTAGATACCAGACTTGCAACAATTTTCCAGACCACTTTTCATTAAAATTTTGTGGATTGATGCAATAATTGTTACAAGATGGAAACAAGCTACCATGTTAAGATTTTTTAGTGATTTTAGAAAAGTTGTTTTGGTAAATTGAGACTTATAGCTAGGAAGGTACGTGTTTTATGGGAAAGTTGGGTAATAACTCCGACTGGCAAAGCTGTCAGTAATTTAGCCATTGCAAAAGATAGTGGTTCGGAAATTAAAGTTGCAACCAGAAAAGAATAATTATTATTTTGTATTTCTTTCGATGACTATTTTTTGGTTTGTATTAGTCACTATACATCTTTCATTTTAGCTTGTAATTACTAAAGCTCAATCACTCCCNACTATTTTTTGGTTTGTATTAGTCACTATACATCTTTCATTTTAGCTTGTAATTACTAAAGCTCAATCACTCCCCAAATCGGATGTAATGAATATCTGCTGGGTGTTACTAACCAGCAACTTTTGCACCCTTGCGTAAACTCATAGATGGGTATCTTTGAACCTAAAAAGAATTTTAGTGCAATCGATTAACATTACAGTTAGATTCAAAAATGACCATCTATTAGGGTGCGCAAAATATGTGTAATTTAGTAATTCCCTTTTCTAATCCCAACTTCTCACATTCACACTCGCTTTCATAAAACTGAATCTAAATTTTTAATTTTCTTGAAAGTATATAAAAAAACAAGATATTCTCTATCGTAAATAAGGAACAGTTTGATTGAATCAACCAAAGCTCGGCGTTTGACTATGGGCTCTGCTCGGGCTCGGGCTCTTTTGAAAAAAAGGTTTGGGCT
>NIPM01000914.1:0-37776 GCA_002738285.1 Holacanthella duospinosa | reverse complement strand
AAATATTGATTTATTAACTTATTATAATTATAATAAATGTCAAAAAGTTACAAGTCCAAATTTACTAACGAATGATATGCTCAAAATCTATAATCAAGTTTTAAAATGTGAGTCTAAATTTTTTAAAAGACAAACAGTAAATTTGAACTTTACATATTCAAAATGAAACTATTAACTCTATTTTGATCAGGAAATTTAGTTATTTATGATTTTCCAAAATTAGCTTCTTTTGTGCTTGGAAAAATAGAATATTCAATCATTATATCCAAGCTTTTTATTGGAAATTTTATAAATAGAGCGAATAATCGNGAATATTCAATCATTATATCCAAGCTTTTTATTGGAAATTTTATAAATAGAGCGAATAATCGTTTTAAAATAACTATTAAACTCTTTATGACAATATTTAACGAAATTAGAAAACGTATTATTGAATCATTTTTGGTTAGACACTCAAGAAAAAATATTGCTTCTATGTCTAACATTAAATATGTAACTATCTGTGCAGTTATCAATGTGGGAAAAAAATTTTGAAACATAATTCTATTCTAATTGGTCGAGAAATTTTAGTTTCTTCAATGCATAAAATAGTAAGAATGAAAATAAATTTAATTATTTACTATCCATAAAATATCTCTTAGCTATATTTCTTGCCATTTTAGTTGCTTCCTCAACCTATTTTCACTATGATGCATTAATATGAAAGAATTATAACCGAGGCTTCAAAAATTTTGTCCCATGTCTTTAAAAAAGAAAATCGTTATGAACAGAAATTAAAAGGAGGGAAAAGAAGAAAAGCACTTGAGAAAATACATATAGAAGAAATTCAAAATTGGATTGATGAAGATTGTGGAATAACACTCAGAGAAATAAAGGAAAAATTCGCTTTACAATATGAAATTACTGTATCTGAAAAAACAGTAGATAGATACATAAAGTCATTTAATTACACAATCAAACGAACGGTTTTGATTCCGGAAAGAAGAAATGACCAAGATGTAATAGAAAACAGATACAATTTTGCAACTAGATTTTTTGAAATTTTGTCACAGATAGACGAATCCCACATCATTTTTGTTGATGAGGTGGGATTCAATGTCAGCATGAGAACGAAAATGGGACGATCTTTGGTAGGTACTCCAGCAGTGCATGTATTGGAGGCCTGAGAGCACGAAATATTAGCGTATGTGCAGCAATGAATAAAGAAGGCTTAATAAGATATCAAGAACAAACAGAACCATTTAAAACAGTAAGTTTTGGCACATTTATTGATGATTTAATACTTCAAATCAATGAAATTGATATCCATCGTGCAGTAATAATTTTAGATAATGTTTCATTTCACAAAAGTGAGATAATAAGACAAAAATTTATCAATAGTCCTCATGAATTAATCTTCTTTCCCACATACTCGCCTTTCCTAAATCCCATCGAAAATTTATTTTCAAAGTGGAAACTAATAATTCGTCAAAGAAGGTCAAACAATGAGGAAGAATTAATTAGGAATATAGAAACTGGAACACAATTAATTTCTCCTGAAGACTTTGCAGGCTTTTTTATAAATGTTTTTTCATTCCTTCCAAGGTGCATTAACAAATTACCAGTTATTGATAGTAATTAACTTGTTTTTTCATTTAATATTTTGTAAAAAACCATTTTAATGTAGTTTTAATCATTTTTGTCATCGATTGACAATATTTAATTTTTAAACTGTTTTTATAAATTAGTTCAAATGTATAAATACATAAAATAAAAAGAATTTGTTTCTCATTTATTGAAAATTTTATTAATATTTACACTTAGATTTCCAAGAAAGTATGGATTAAAGGCATTCATTGCTAAATTAAAAACTATTTTTATTTAACACTATATTTTAAAATACCCAGAAAATGTATGAAACTACAAGTCACTTTTTGAACATCTTTAATAAGATAGCTGTAAATATCTTCATATTAATATAATTTATCAATATATTAAAAATTCACTCTTTTAACTTTACATTACAAATATTTAGATAATTGAATAAGATTATTAATGCTCATAAATCATTTTAATTTGCACTAATATGGCACAAAATTTTTGAAGCCTCGGTTATAATTCTTTCATATTAGTGCATCATAGTGAAAATACGTTGAGGAAGCAACTAAAATAGCAAGAAATATAACTAAGAAATATTTTATGGATAGTAAATACTTAAATTTATTTACTATTTGGGACAAAATTTTTGAAACATAATTATATTCTAATTGGTCGAGGAATTTTAGTTTCTTGAATGCATAAAATAGTTAGAATAAAAATAAATTTATGTATTTATCAACTTTACTATCCATAAAATATCTCTTAGCTATATTTCTTGCCATTTTAATTGCTTCCTCAACCTATTTTACTATGATGCACTAATATTCTAGAACTATAAACGAGGCTTCAAAAATTTTGTGCCATTTTATGGATTCAAGAAACTAAAATTTCTCGACCAATTAGAATAGAATTGTTTCAAACAATTTGTGCCATTTTATGTATATTTTGATTAATAAAACAATTTATGATTTTTTTGCTTTCAATTCCTTATAGACTTCACTCACCTTTATCGAATAAGAACAATAGCAAGCCATAAGACCATTATTTTTTTGATAACTTTTGGCCTAGATTCTCTTTCATTTTTTCACATCAATTTAATTCAATCCTATTTATAAGACAGAGAATTAACTGGAGAAATATCAAAACAAATTCAATAAATTTTAAGAAAAACTGTTTTAAATATTTTCTTGTATAAAATTGTATTTTTCTTTATGTTTATAATGCAATTCATTTTTTGCAAAAGTTCTATTTGGAATTATAACCAAGGCTTCAAAAATTTTGTCCCAAATGACTTGACAAAATTATAAAATGAGATGTCAAACCCTGTAATATACTTTTCGCATCATAATATAGTTCTTTATAATCATCTTCAAAAATACACCAATTCTTTTCCATTTCTAACTGTGTTTTAGATTGTACATACATATTCCATTACTGAATAAATAAAGTCAAATCTTGTTCTTCTTTTTTTTTCATTGGTGGAAAATATTTTCTGCATTTTGCTGTAATGTTTTTGTTTATGTGCCATATACAAAAAATATTCTTGCTTAAAGGAAACACATTTTTAATCGCATTCATTATACCAAGTTCTCAATCAGATAAAATAACCATAGGATTGAATGCCAATTTTTGGCTAACTTTTTCTAATGCCCCAATATACTCATCTTCGGTTTCATGAATAAATGCGTAGCCTACAGTATAATTGGTATAACAATTTGTTATTCCAACAACATTCAAAAGGGGAGTTCCATATCGATTTATCTTACAAGTACAATCTGCAATCAAAACATGACCAAAAACTGATGCTAATTCAGCGCTACTTTTATGTATGAACCATATCTAGTGATTTTTCCATTTTCATTAACTACATAATTGTAATAATATTCAGATTCTTCTAATTCTGAAATTAACTTGACAATAGGACTATTAACATCTAAATATTCTTTTTTAGCAAGTTCAAAAGAGTTGTAAATATCTCTTTTGGTTATTTTTTATTCTTATGATGATCACAAAGGTAATTTAAAATTTCTAAGGGCTTTACTCCGGAGCTTCCCAATTTTGCAATCATTGTTTTATCTTCATTATTAAGTGCTCTAGTAAAATGATGTGAAAGTGTATCACCAATTGAGTGATTATGGACTCCATCCATTGACATTATCCTGATTTTATTGTCTTCCTCTTTGACATTGATTCTAAAAGGCAATCAATTAGTTTGGTAGATGTTTTTCTTTTTCTAGCTTCTTCAGTTATGCATTTACTGTTTTTAAAAGTACCTCCGAGAACACATGCTAAAGTTAAAGTATTTCCATCTTTTCGGCTCCTTGATATTTTTAAAGGCTCTCCTTTTTCTAAAAATAAACTTTTTAATGCGTCAATAGAGTCATATTCTTGTATTGCATCCATTTCAGTTTGCTATATTTTTTATAAAATGATCTTCCTGAACAATTTTCGAAATAAACAAATTGGGGCGATCCGTATACTTTCCCTTTATAAAAACATTATAAATAAACATGTATTATTTAATACCATTTTAATCATATTTTTTATGTTTCCTGAGAGTTTTATAAAGTTTATAAAAGATTCTAAAATATGTATTTAATTTTATAAGAGAGTATTCCCTGGACTATTATAATTTTAATGAATTTGGCAAAATAAACTTCTGTGGATCCCGCACTTTTCAAAACAATTACATTTCTTGTGAAGTTATATAAACGATGACATTTACAAACTTAATTCAATAATAAATAAAAGATGTTTATTTAAAAGCATTTTATAGACCACTAAGCAGCATCTTGCATTTTCCCTCCTATTCAACTGAAAATCTCACGATTTTTTCATCAATATAAGAATCACTGAAATACAAAAATTTCTGGTCTTTTTCATTCTTGATCATAAAAATATTGTTATGTCAAGATATGAGTCTCCAATAATGAGATTCATCATTGGGAATTCTATCGAACCAAATAAGGATTAGTCTTATATTGTAAAACGGAAATGTGCTACTATTTGTTACATACATATACTTATTTCCTTCTTTCTGATTGTGAATCCTTTACCATAGACACACATATACTCCATAATCTCTCATTTGTGTTTAAAGGACCAGCTTTGGTAAGTATACTTTGTCTTATAGAAATATGACGAAATTTTTCATTTATGGATACACACATAAGATTGAATCGAATTTCTAGTTGTAAAACTAGAAGTTGAGTTAAAACTTAAGTCTACTATAAAGGAATTCTGGACTACTTTTGATTCCTTTATCTCTTTTTTGACATCTAATGATTTCAATCTTTTTATATACATTTTAAGCTATTGTAAAATGCCCATTATCTAATTATTATCAATTATTGACGCATTATTAATTATTATACTCTTTAAACATAAATATCTGCTCCTATTTTCTTTCAATATATGCGAGAATTTTACTAATTTTTCAAAATCATATATGCTGCTTGAGCAAACCATTTAATGTATAAATGATTGAGTAAATTCTTTTAAAATATCATATCGATACCATAATACACTGCCCGTCAAAAGTGATTCAGTGTTTGGGAAATTCGAACTTAAATGGTAATTCATGAATGAGTAAGACTTCAAGAAAGCCAATACTCATATGGTAGATAGATACAGCCTTTGTGTATAACATTCCAAATATTATTGATTTATTTTAAATATTGATAAAGATATGATTACTCAAAGTTGAAAGTAGGTGATTCAGTATTTTGACGAATTTTTTAAAAAATGAAAAATCAATAGATTGTGTGCCTGCCCTTGGTTTTTCTTATCTGTTCGGGTCTTCTAGGCATTGACCTAACAAGCTTAAGACATACTTCAGCTGAAATATTGTTCAATATATCTTGAATTCTCTCCCAAAGTTCGTCTTTGTCTTTACATGGTGGTCGAATTTTTAGCTCTCTTTTCATATGATTCCATAGATGCTCAATTGGGTCAAGGTCAAGAGATTGTGCAGGCCATCTCATTACCTTTTATTTCGTTTTTTGAACCATTTTTTATACTTGAAGTGGTATGAGAGGACGCATTGCCATTTTGAAAGACAATTTTGGATTTGACCAAGCCATACAAGTCAAATGTATACATCAGCTCGTCATCCAGAATAGTCTCATATATCTCAGCATTAACACTGCCATCAATTTTACAAAGATACCCAACACCTGATGAAAGATACATCCCCAAACCATAATTGATCCACCACCGAATTTTTTTGATTGAGTAATATTGTGATCTCTGAGTGGTTCCCCGATTTTTCTGAAAGTTCTATCACGTCCATCAGATCCCTCTAGATTTACTTTAACATTATCTGACCATATAACCATATCCCAGTCCTTATTTTTCTCAATTTCTGTATGTTTTTTCAAATTCTGATCTTGCTCGAAGATGAGAATTTTTTTAATTGTGGGCATTTCTTTTTGTATCTAGATACGATGTTGCTACGTTTTAATGTGCGCAGTATAGTACTCGAAGAGGCGGATATTCCTGCATAGGTCTTGAGTTCTCGCTGTATTTCTGTAGAGGTGGAGCATTTACCACTTGTTGCTAATATTCCAATATATTTTTCATCATACTTATCTAAGATCCGAGGACGACCTATTATAGGCTCTGAAGTATTTTTTAAACTCTTTTATTACTCTAGACACCGTTGCTTGTGAAATTTCAGCTATTTTTCTTGAAGATTTTCCATTTAAAGTAAGTTCTTTAATTATTGTTTCAATTTTCTTCAATGTTCTTCTTGTCATACCAAATAAGTCTTAATACCTTTTGCTAAGGATTTGAAATAAAAATGAACAATTTTGTGGTATTTTAGAATGTTCTAGAGTGAAAAAGTTGTAAATTTATAAAATTCGTCAAAACACTGAATCACCTACCTTCAACTTTGAGTAATCATATCTCTATTTATATTTAAAACATGTCTATAATATTTTAAATGTCATAGACAAAGGCTGTATCTATCTACCATATGAGTATTGGCTTGCTTGAAGTCTTACTCATTCATGAATTACCATTTAAGTTCGAATTTCCCAAACACTGGATTACTTTTGACGGGCAGTGTATACACATTGACCGATTTTTAGTATAGGTTCATAAATCTCTTTCTGAATAAAATAAACGACATTTAATAAAATTCTTTACATTTTCATCCAATAATATAATTCTATATATAAGAGTGTCCAAGAAAATGTGGAGGTAAAAACTTTTTGTTATATCTCAAAAAATACATTGTAGAAATTGGCAAAATTTTAGTATAATTAAGTGTAGTTCCCCTAATTATTAATGACACTTTTCCAGCGCTCAGGCAATCTTTGAACAGCACAATACAGCCCTAGGTTCATTCCTTTTAAAATCGCCATTTCTAGCCAAGTTTCGAACACTGACCAGGTTTCAAACTGCACACCACGAATCTCACGTTTAAGAAATCCAAAATAATCATAATCACATGATGAAAGATCAGGAGAATATGGTGGTCGGTAACATTTCCCGATTTGTTTATCTACTAAAAAGTCATGTACGAGTTTATTCTTGTGTGGTATCGCATTATCCATCATAATATAGGCTTAGATAACTTTTTAGTGCTTAACCATATAGAAATTTTTTCGCTTAAAATCGATTTTATTAGGGTGTTCCGAGCAAAGAGGCACTCGAAAAAATTTACTATAAACGATATAAAGTTGAAAATTAGTATATTTTATAGATAAGAACCTTCTGCATCTATTACAGTTCTCCATCTTTCGGGTAACTTCAGGATACCATTCATAAAACCTTTAGCATTAAGCTCCTGAATTGCACTTTCTAGCTGAATTTCTAGTTCATTCCAATCGTTATAAATATTCTCTTTTAACTTCCTCTTTAATTGCCCAAAACAATTGAAATCAGGTGTGCTAATATTAGGGCTATAGGGAGAATGTTCCCAAACCCGAATGTTTTCATCAATAAAATACTGCTTTATAAGATTTGATTTATGTGGTCTAGCATTATCATGTAATATTATAGGCACCTTGAATTTCTTATCAGGTAACAATTTGTCTAATAATTCGATTAGGAAGTTTTTATAGACTTCTGCAATTACTGTCTCTTTAGGGGTACAGAGCTTCCAATAGGCAACACCTTGAAAATCCATTGCTATTATTAGAATTCTCTTTCTTTCATATTTAGATTAAAGTACAAATTCAGGTGAGTCTTCATTCTTATTTCTAACATCGAATCTGGTCAAGTTGTGGTTGCATGTATAAAGACTTCCAAGTTTAATCTATTGCCAAAGTTCGATTAGTTAAGTTATTTTGTCTCGATAAGAGTTGCATATTGTTTTTACATGCTAACACTCTATGCTCTCTTTGTTCATCCGTTAGAAAATGAGATACACATTTACTTAATAATTTTTTCATTTGTAAATCTGTTAAATATCGAAATACTGTTGTTTTACTACAATTTACCCGCATGGAAAGTTCGAGGCAAGAACATATTCTAGTTTGGGCCAAAAATTCTTTAATTTTATCTATTACATTTTCTTTCTTCGACATACCACTTGTATCGTCTCCTCGGCTATCTCGACCACATTGTATCCTCTCTTTAACTTATTAACTAAATTCATGACTGTACTTAGTTTATAGGCACTATTTCTAATTGATTCAACTAATTCCTTATGAATTATCCCAGAACTGTGTCCCAGGATTACGCCAAATTTGATGAAAATCCGCTGTTCTTTTTCTGAAATTAATTCTTTTAATATTTACCAGCTATTCATGGTAGTATTCAAATTATAATTTATTTATAAATAAAGCTTGTCGTCTATATAATTTAATTTAAAAGTCTTGACATTATTATTATATTATTAAAGAAATGATTAAACAAAATTCGAGTACCTCTTTGCGCGGAACGCCCTAATAGTCAAGAATCGGTTTTTATAATAAAAGTTAAACATTAAGGTTTTAAATTAGAAGTAGTTGATTTTATGTCAGAATTAAATATCTGAAGAGTAAAAAATCTATTATTTTCTACAAAAATTATAAAAAATATATTCAATTTATTGAATTAATTTAGTTGAGAAGATTCTAATTACTTTCCAAATTTTAAAAAAGTTCTAATTACATCATTTCTTCTGATGGATTTCGTATAATGTTACACTAGTCTGCTTCAGCTTTAAGTTTAACAAAAATATTGTTAAATAAAAACTTTTGATAGTAAAAATGAATTTTTTATTTTATAATTTTTCTAATGGATGATTCCATTTAATAATTCCGAGGATGTTTTTTTTGAAAAATATGTGTATAAAAATAGCTTTTTTAATTTCTCCGATTATATTGCAATTTGACTAATTGACCATTTCTTATAATATATGCGGAAATGAAATGGCCGAATTTTAAATCGAGCATTAAATATTAAAAAATAACAATTTTTAATCCAAAAATATTAAAGTATGAAGTTCCAAGTATAAATTCAATAAATATTGATTTTTATGCATTCTATAATTATTAATAGAGTTTTAAGCATGATGCAAATTTTGTTGCTAAGGTGTGGTCCCTTATTCCTGTCCAAAAACTAAAAGAAGAATAATAAGTATAATACTTTCTTTAAAAATAAACGATATATATTAAAAAAATCATTTAATTTAACGTTTCATTTTTTATTTTTAAATGGTTCATACACACCTTTCCTTGCGTTGTGAAGGATCTTTTCTCTTACCCCTTTCATTAATGCTTCACTATTCTTGGCAACTTTTTTAGAGATTATTTCCTATATTTTTCTAAATGAATTTAAATTTTTGGGTGATTTATTTCTGTTTATATATTCTTTTTTACACAATGCCCAAAATCTTTAAATAGGTCTTATTTGGGGTACATTTGGTGCGTTATTTTCCCATTCTACGTAATATATATTTTTTTCATTCAAATAAGCCACTACTTTCTTCGTGTAATGACACCTCGCCATCTCCGGCCAAAAAAAACACCACGTTCATTTATAAAAGGAAGTAATCTCTTTTTTATACTTTCACTTAAATTTAGTTCTGCTATCATTGGAGGCTTAAAGACAAACGGTTTAGATATATTTCCTAAAGAATCCTTGGCTTGCTACCCATATATTATTTCGGAAATTTTACTTTACCTTTAAATCGAAATTTATGCGAAATTGTGTTTTTATCTTCACATTATAATATGATTCATTTTCATTATCCTTTGGATCGTGCTTGCAATAAGTTTCGTCATTCATGACGATTATTTTAGATGACGTTGATGGAAGTCTTTTTTCAACCAACTTTCTTAAGTTTGTTTTGATTCTTCTTTTTGATCTTCTGTGTATTTCGGGGTTATTTTTTTCTTATAAGTTTTCATATTTAGATTCTTCTTTTTAATCTTATGTATAGTTGTTTTGATCAGGTTGTGTTTTTTGGCCATATTCCTTTCTGAAATGGTAGGGTCTTTTTCGTAATCACTTTTAACAACTGGATGACATTAGAAGTAATTATTTTAGCAGGACGACCAGGACACTTTTTATAATTAGAATTACCTGTTTCTTTGAATCTATTTATAGTTCTATGTATAGTTTTTATACTTATTCATTGTTCGTTAAAGTGTTTAGTAGCCTTTTTTAGATCACTGAAACGATGTCTTCGTAATAGTGGCAGATTGCATTTGCCTTGTTTTGATTTTCAATCGTTCTCATTCTTTAAAAATAAAAGTTATTGAAATCTTATCGTTTTAATTTAATAAATAAATAAGTTTCAAAAATCACATAATTTGTCTGTATTTAAATTGGACAGGAATAATGGACCACACATTATGATTTATGGTGAAAAAGCTTAGAACTAAAATTAAGAAAATATACAAATTTGACTCAATAAAACGGAAAATAAACACTCGAAATGAACAAAAAGATATAGAAATAAACCTTTAGGTCTTAAGATTATTTTAGAATTCTTATTATTTGTTTTTATATTTTTAAAATAGTTTTATGTGAGAAACCTATCGATTACTACTTTGTATAAAAGTTGTATTTTGGTCACTTAAAAGAAGCCATTATATTGCGATAAGTAAAAGAGTAGGGAAAAAACAATTAAATACTATGAATATGTTATTTTTATTTATTTTCAATTTATTTTACATACATTTTGATTTTGATTTTGGCCATTTCATCTCCGCATATATTACGCCGTTTCACGCAAAGAGGTAAAGGAAAAAATTTATTATGAGATATAAAAAGATGAAATTTTGTAGTTTATATATATTCCCCTTCTGCTTTTATTACATCGCTCCATCTTTCAGCTAGCTGTTGAATACCATTCATATGACCCATTATATTAAGTTCCTGAATAATACTCTCTAGTTGTAGTTCCAACTCTTCCCAATTGTCATAAAAATTTTCTCTTAACTTCCTCTTTAATTTACCAAAACAATTAAAATCAGGTGGACTTATATCTGGACTATATGGAGGATGATACCAAGTGCGGATTTTGTTATCATCAAAAAAATCCATTACAAACTTTGATTTATGATGTCTTGAATTATCCTGTAAACCATAAGATACTTGAATTTCTTATCAGGTAGTCCTTTTAGTAAAACTTCATTAATAAAGCCTATATAGACTTCTGAAGTTACCGTCTCTTTAGGTGCACAAAGCTTCCACTATGCAACACCATTATAATCCATTGCTAGTATAAGCATTCTTTTTCTCTGATAGTTTGATTGTGCTTCAATTTGTGGTGGGCTTTCGTCCTTAGTTCTCCAAAATCGAGACTGGGCACGCTGAGGTTGTATATATAAAGTAAGCCAAGTTTCATCTATAGCCAATGTTCTTTTTATTAGGGTTTTTTGTTTTGATAACTGCTCCAAATTATATCTACATGCTAATACTTTATGTTCTCTTTGTTCCTGTGTGAGAAAATGAGGAACCCATTTGCTCAATAATTTCTTCATTTGTAAATCTTCTGTTAAATACAAATAAACAGTAGCTTTGCTACAATTTACTAACATGAAAAGTTCGAGGCACAACCAGGCTCTACTTTGAGCAAGATATTGTTTAATTTTCTCAATTGTATTTTTATTATTAAATGATTACTTGTATCGCCTCCTCTAGTTTCTTCAACGAAATTTTGGCCCTTATTAAACTTAGAAACTATATTTTTCACTGTATATATATTTATAGGCCTTTTATCCTATCATTTTAACCAATTCTTTGTGTATTAGTCCCGAACTGTGGCCTAGAATTACTCCAAATTTGATAAATACGTGTTGTTCTTTATCGGTTATTGAATTTTTAAATTTTTGTAATTTTATCCATTCTAGTAATTTAAACAAATATGCTTTAAAAATAAGGCTTAATTTATAGAAAATATTATATATAAATCTTGGCGCTATATATTAATTTGCATATTTATTATTAATTAAAATTCGCTTACCTTTTTGCTTAAAACGGCGTAATATTATTTAAAGTCATCAGAAACATCAAAACAAATGTAATGTCAAAGTTGCAGAAAAGCTTAAATATGCGACTTTCCAATAAAGCTAATTGCTCCAATATTATATTTAATTACAATGTAGCTTAAGTCATTTCTTTAAAGAAGTTTGTTTATTATGAACATCTTTTTTGAAAAGTACAAAATCGATTTCGAATAACAAAGCAACATTCATTAGAAACACTTTATTACATTGATATTTAAAGAATAAATTCTATTTAGATCCGAAAAGTTGCATTTGGATACATATTTGGTAGATCATCGATTTTCCTTTAGTTTGTCTGAACTGTCAATCTCTTTAGACCTGTATTTTTTCTTTTAAATTGGTTAATAGACTCTGGACAATATTTTTGAAAAGTTATTCAAATTTTTTAGGCCGAAAATTAATAAATCGAGTAGCTTAGCACTCGGCCAAGGGTCAACTTCGAATTTTTGTTAGTTTTTGTATCCAGGCTTCATTCACAATTTCATCCATTTCTCTCTATTAAGATGAATAGTTTATTAAATAAATAATAAAGTGTAGCTTCGCGCCTAGTATCTCTGCTATACTAGGATTATTTTAATTCGATTACTTTTCAGCGCCCTTTATTTTTTTTGCTAAATGCGCTACTTATTACAAATCCTATGATCCAATGATTACTTCCAATTGCATGACTTAAAATCATGATTTTAGGTATAAATGAGATCATAGGTGATAAACAATAATATGTATTTTATAATCTACTTAAATAATAGCCTATTTTCGTGTATTACTCTTCTATCTTCGTTCAAATGCATTTTACAAAGAAACAACATTAATACAGTGGGACCATTATTTATTTGCGCACTTTATGTGTTTATAACTTAATTATGCTTAAAATAAATAAAAAACTTTTATGATTTAAATATTTTATAATATATTAATATTGTTTTTATCTTATTTTTATTTATTTAATTTATTTTAATTTTTATTAAAAAGCATTTTTTAAAATATCTCCGCAATTTTTTGACCATAATTTATTCCCGCACTAACTTTAATTTATGTATTTTTAATATTTTAAAGCAAATAAATTAAAATTCTAAAAAGAATATTAAAAAGTATCTATAAAATAAAATATTACTTAATTTATTAATAAGACGTCTAAATTTGCAAGAATGCTTGAAAAAGAGAAAGGAATTATTGATGCATTTAAAGAAGAAGGAAGATCAAATAGATGGATAGCAAATAAGCTTGGGAGAAATGAAAGTTCAATTAGATATTATTTAAAGAATAAAAAAGAAATAAAGAAAAGACATGGTCCAAAAATGAAGCTTTCTAGTTCAAAGAAGCAGTTAATAGTCAGAAATGCTAGTAATAAACCAAAATCTCTTACAAAACTTAAAAAAGAAATGGACTTAAAAGTATGTAAAGAAACTATTTGAAAATTTTTAAAGGACTCTCCAAATATTCAGTACAAGAAAATGTTGACAAAACCGCCATTAAATGATGATAAAAATATCAAAGATTAGATTGGGCTAAAACTAAAATAGCCTGGGGAGATAAATGGAAAAATGTCATATGGAGTGATGAAAAAAAGTTTAATTTAGATGGACCAGATGGGTTTGTATATTATTGGCATGATTTAAGAAAGGATGAGTTGATTTTTTCCAAGAGACATACAGGATGTGGTTCATTAATGATCTGGGCCTGCTTTAAGTTCTATGGGAAGTCAAATATCACATTTATTTCTGGAAAATAAGATCAACTTATGTACCAAAAAACTTAGAAAAGAATCTTATACCATTTTTGACTGAATTAGGAGAAGATAATCCAGTTTTCCAGCAGAATAACTGTAGATGTCATGTTGCTAATTCTACTATAAAATAGTTCAAAGATAGAAACATCGAAGTTATGTCGTGGCCTCCATACTCACCAGATCTAAATCCGATAGAAAATTTATGGGGATTGCTCTCTCGTCGTGCATATGCAGGAGGAAAGCAATTTTATTCCATCGATGAGCTTAAGACTTCAATAATTCGAAGTTTGGAAGAAATTGAAAAATATGTATTAGAAAACCTAATAAAATCAATGCCAGAGAGAGTTTATGAAGCTATTTATGCTCATGGAGGTTCAATAAAATATTAACATTTATTATATATAAAGATTTTTTTAAAGTGCGGGAATAAATTATGGTATAAAAATTGCGGAGATTTTTAAAAAAATGCTTTTTAATAAAAATAAGATAAAAACAATATTAATATATTATGAAATAATTCAATCATAACATTTTTTTATTTATTTTAAGCATAATTAAGTTATATTAAAATTATAAAGTGGCGAATAAATTATGGTCGCACTGTAATATACGCATACGTATAGATTGTCTTTATTAAAACTTTGATTCTATCTCTTCTATCAAGGTCTTGATAGTGGCAGAAGGGTGAAACTTGCCATTTTGTTTTTAATATATGGAGAGACAAGAGTGATAATCCATTCCATCAATTCAAACAATTTATTAATAACCCGTTTTTTATAATGAATGTACATATTTATTTTATTTATTCTGACTTAATAGAGTGTTCTTTTTTAAACCAAAAATGTCGCCAAATTACTAAATAATTTTTATATAAGCCATTTCTATAGAAGGCTTTCGTAGCAATAAATAAAGTGGACCGATGAAAATCCGTAAGTTTCAAAGTAATTTATATTTTAACTAAATTAGGGTTGTTATTAAATAGTTCCTTAAAAAAAGATATCGGTAAGCTCCTTTTCAGGTTAAATTCAATTTAGGAGAAAAAACGTTGAATAATTGGGAATATAAATAATAGAAAGCTTAGAAATGAGTTTGAAAATGAATAATTCCACAGGATCATTTCTATGAGATTTGAAATATTTTTAGCCCATTTTTCCTGTTTTTAATTTCTGTGATAGACCTTTTCTCGAATCAATTGAATTTACTTTAGTTTATTGTGAAGTCTAAAGCTAAAAATTGCAAATGGCGAATAATAAGCTTCATAGCATAGAAGAGTAAGAGTTGGAACTAGCAAAAAATGAGCAATTTTAAAGCCAAGCTATATGAGGTTATTATTGGTTATATAAAAAGAACAGATAATTAAGATTGGCTGAAAAAACAAACGAAAACGGACTTGATAACCAAAAATAAACTCTTTAATTTAAACAAGAAATCCATCCAAATAAGATAAATTAATTGTTATAAATAATTTAAGTTTGGACTTAAGTTTTAATGTTATTTTTATTCTTGTTATCTGCTTTGATTTCTCTGTTAACTGTTTATTTTGTAAAGAACTTACTATTTAGCGACACAAGAAACATCCCGGGACCAATCCTGAACAAACTTAGTAAGCTGCCATTGATCATAAGACAAATACAAGGAACATCGCATGAATACATCCATCAACTGCACTTAAGATACGGTGACACTGTGATGATCGCGCCCAATTTGATTTCAATCTTAAACTCGGAAGACTCAAAAAGTAATTTAAGGCTAATTTATGGGAACTATGATTTTAAAAAATCATCCTTGTATAGTTCATTTGAATATTCCGGGCCCAACATCTTTACCACAAACGATAAAGCGCAGCACCAGAATTGGAAGAAAATCATGTTGCCAACGTACTCGACAAGCTACATGAAAAAGATGGACAAATTAATAGAAAAACAAGTAGACTTATTTATAGAAAAACTAGCAAACTCTGACTCCCCCATCGTAAACTTTTATGATGAATTGAAGTTTCTTTCTTTCGACATTGTTGGAGAGATTGCCTTTGGCGAGTCGTTCAACATGCTAAAAAATAGCGGCCATCAAATAACCAAATGGATTGAAACGCACCACAAATATGTAATCTTGAGCACCTTTATCCCGATATTGAAGAAGTTCAAGTCATTTATGAAGTGGGGAAAAGAAGCTCAATCCAATATCATCCAATTCACCAAGAATGCTATCAAAAGCAGGAAATCAATCAAAGACGATCGTTTTGATATCCTCGGCTTCTTGATCGATCATCAGTCTCAAGGTCAAGCTACTTTTTCTTTGGACCAACTTGTGGCCCAGTCTACTTTCAAATTAATAGCTGCAACAGATACGACCTCAAATACCATCTTATGGACCCTCTATTTGCTATTGAAAAGCCACCAAGATTTAGATCAAGTGGTAAAGGAAATTCGGACTCCATTCCAGCTAGGAGAAAAAGTAGACATGGATAAGATTAGAAGCTGTGCATTCCATCATTTGGATTGTTGCATCAAAGAAAGCATGCGCTTATTATGTGTCACTCCTTTTATCTTGCCTAGAATTACTCCAAGCAGTGGCTCCACGATTAATGGTCATGCTATCCCCGCCGGATGTGAGGTCGGAATTACAACGTATGCTTTTCATAAAGACGAGAAGCATTGGATCAAGCCGGATGAATTTTTACCCGATAGATTTGACCCAACTTCGCAATATTATAAAATAGGCCAAGAACAAAATTATGCCCCGTTTTCTTATGGAGTTCGTGCTTGTTTGGGTAAGTCTTTAAGCTCAAATCAAGTGAAACTTACTATAGTCAATTTGCTCTTGAATTTTGACCTGGAATTGGTTTCAAAGAATGTTCAACCACGATATTTTGTTACTCTTAAGCCGAAGGATTTGGAGCTTAATGTAAAGCTTATAAAATTATAGATATGATACTTTATTTTCGTTCAGAGTAGTCCCCATTTTACTTATTAAATAATTGGTTGAATAAGAGTGAGAATAATCTAGATTCATTAAAAATTGGGTTGAATTAAGAAGAGAATCAAGAAAGGACTACTCTGAATAAAGTGCTATATTGTATTAAATATTAACTAGATTATATATTTCCTCAGATTTGCTCTTGATTTTCAAAGTTTGCTTCTAAAGTTGAAAAATACTAGTTAGGATAATTAGTTTCCAATGCAAGGAAATACAAAAAAACCTTCTAGTTTCATTATATTAATTGATCCTTTGACCTTATTTTTTAAATAAGATTGGAACTTCTATAGGAGAATCTTGTATGGAAATTACTTAAAAGAAACGTGAGAGTATTTACAGGCCTACCACTTGAAAAAAATGTTTTTTTATAACTAAAAATAATTTCTTTTAAATTAGTAATAAATTTTTTATAATAAGTGGCAGACCTGTATTGTGCTGGAAAACATAATTGAATAATTTATATGCCTAAATAACAAGTTCTAATCAGGCAAGCTTTTATCTCTTTATTTTCTACTCTATTATATTGACTATTGTATTGCAACTTTATAGTCGATTCAATTTTTTCGTTTTGAAAACAGGGTTTACAATCTATTTGAATAACTTTTACTATGGAAATATAAATGGTTGAGACAGTAATTGGATAAAATGTATTATATTTATGAAAAAACAATAAAGAGAATATAAAGTGGTAAAACAAGTATTTATTGAAAAATATAAAGCGAACGAATCACCGAGGAAGTCTAATAGCTTGAGCACTAATACACGCCACTAGAAACTTTTTCTCAAACGTTAAGTGGTTTGAAACTTATGTTATCATGAATTGAATATTTATTATAATCAACATTATTCAGAATACCCAAAAATGAAATAAAAAGATGGGTTTCTACTCAAGCTCAAATTCTGATTAAAAATGATTATGGATCAATAATATGGGACAAAATTTTTGAAGAAAACATGATTTTTTGGTTGAAATAGTTGGAAATAAAATATTTAAATATCATTTGGTTGAAATATGTATAGAAACTTTTCATTTTTATCAACCAAGATAGCTTTTTATATAATTATTAAACCTTTTCAACCATAATTCTTCAAGAATTTCCTCATTTTATCAACCAAATACATTCTAATTCCTTCAAAAATTTTCTTCCATATTTGTGTGTTTAAATTGAAATTAAAATATGATAAACACTAACTTGATTCTGAAAAAGTTTATGAACTTGGTATCAAAAGCATTCTCAATAAATGATTTATAAATTACTATAGTCACAGCTATATATATAGACTTCTTTTTCTTATAATAGACTTGACTTTGTACTATTTTGGAACAAGACTTGTTTTTAAACTCCCTACAATCTTAAATTGTTTGTGTAGTAATATTTAATATGGCACTTTATTTTCGTTCAGAGTAGTCACTTTTTGATTCTCTTCTTAATTCAACCAAATTTTTAATGAATTTAGATTATTCTCACCCTTGTTCAACCACTTATTTAATAAGTAAAATGGGGACTATTCTGAACGAAAATAAAGACCCATATATGAAAATTATTATAATTTAAAATTTCATTTTGAGATAGATTGATTTTTACACCAATAAAATGTTATGAAAAAACTATAAGAGAAAATGTTAAACTTCGACCGTATCGTTAATTATAACAAAGAATCTAAAGCATTGTCAATAAATATATTACAAGTTAAAGCTTTTATTGTGCATTTTGAGTTATATCCTCCAGCTTTTTCATTAACGAGTAACATAGAGTAAGGCATAACGAATCACAATAAATGAGATTATAAATAGAAGAAGTGAATCCAGAAACCAACTCAACAACGCCTAAATCAATCATATAAATATCATTACTATCATTTGAATTATATTTCACATTCTTCAATATAAACAACAGGTATTGAATATTTGAGATAAATGTCAATTTGAGTTTCAAATCTTTCAATTCGTTACAAAGAGATTTTTTATACTTCGAAATACATTGGAATTGATATTTCTTTATCAAGTTCTCGATTTCAATTGGGAAATATTCGAGTTGATGTGATTGGAAGTAATTGTACATCGATATCAATATTTTAGCATAATAACCACGTTTATCTATACCATTATAAACTTCAGAAGACGAAAGTATTAAATGTATTATTTTATCTGTTAAGTTTGTATCTAACTTGATATAATTTCTAGGTAGTTCTAAAAATATTAATATGGATTGCTTTTGTGACTTGATAAAAACGATATGATAAACAAAAAAGTTTTAAAACATTGATTCAAAGAATCCGACACAGAATTCATCTCATGCAGTTGTGAATCGATCAAGTTATGAACACTCTTTTGTATCGTTTCAGGTATAACTTTACCTAACTTAAATAGAGCTTCCAATTTCATTGCATCATAATCTACCGATTAAATATATATTTACTTAATGATTTGAATATTGAATCTAATCTCAATATATAATCCAAATCCAATAGTTTGAGGTCTTCCAAGATGATCACATCAGGTAGAGTTTCTATTTCAAGATCATTGATGCAAAATTTATCTATAGAAATTAGAGTTTTTTGATATTACTTATTTCGGTTAATACGATCTCTTGTTTATATCTCTTGATCTCGGTTTGAAATTCCGATGCCTTTCGTTTCCAAAATTTTATAGTAGCAATATCATTTGGTTGCTTAATCTCTACATTATTTTTCAAAGGTGAATCGAAGCTAATCTCTAACAAATTGAAATAATCTAATAATATAAAACTATTAAGGATACCTTCGACTTCGAGTTCTTTGGGCTTGTATTTCAATATCTCGATGATCTATTTGTTTATATTCAAATGAGAGGATACAATTTGAAGTTCTACGTACATTTTAAAAATCGGCACATTGAATGCAAAATTATATAGACAATGAATGCAAAACATGATTTATTATATATCCAAAGTGTATGTACTCGAAACACCTTCAAATATATCATCATCGCTCAAATTGGTTTCTACAGAAATATCGACCTTATTTTCAACAATAAGACTGGGAGGTGAGGTAGGAGGACGAACGAATCTATCAATAACTTTAAGTAGCAGTTTATCCGTATGATTATCCATACCAAAGGTATAATATTCAATTTTATTTTTCGATTTATGGGAAATCACTTTCTTTGGTATCAATTCGGCCCCATGGTTGAAATTATATACATATTTGGTCCTATCGATCTTGTTTTCTCTAACATACCTTAAACTTTCCGGGACCGTCTCTTTGGTTAAATGATAAATCGTCCTACCTAAGCCAGTTTGGAATTCTAATTCTTGTTTCCTAATTTGATGTTCCTTTTGAGTGGCTTTTTGAAATGCTTGTTCTAATAGATAATCAGCCTCCAAGTCTTTCATTTGGTCTTCTTTAAGTTTCTGTTCTTCTCTTTCCAGATAATCTTCTAGGGAGTCCATATTCTTTTTCATGCTGGAGAGATCTTTGTTCATTAAATCTTCGACTGTTAGACTCTCAATTTCGTCACGTCGTCTTTCTAATGCCCTATCTCGATATATAGTTTGTGGTTTGACTTCTTGGTCATCTCCTTGATATTCTTTGCTAGAAAATAAATTAGAAGTTTAGACGAAATACTCTTTTTTGAATTTTTTATAATTAGGTAAACTAGGTTGTAGAAATACACTTTCACCCTGATTTTCTCTACAAAAATAATCTTAAATGGTTACTTGTATTTCTCATATTTATTTTTATTTTTCGTTTGAGTAAGAATTGAAGGAATGGTTTGGATTGGAGTAGCTGAAAAGCCTAATCTAGTTCTTGGTGTTTGTGGCTCCTGTTTATTCCTTGGAGTTTTGAGAAATACTGATCGGGGAGTTGAAAGATAGCTTTTATTTGTTTCTTTTCTACAAAATCAAAATTGGTGGTTACTTTTCCATTTCAAAAAAGTCAAGGCCGAATTTATTAACATAAATGATATTTGGATTTTTAATATGCTATTAAATACTCTTACTAACATTTATTGATATTTAACAAATATACAATGTTTGGGAGATAATTTATTGAAATTATTTAGCTACCTCTAGGTCTTGGCTGACTTATAGGAACCAATTCACCATTTCTGATAATAGACATAGGTCCTCCATTGGCTTCTTGGTGGGCAAATGCTCGATCAACTAGGTCCAGGCCAAACAAACTAATGGGCCTTGAATTAAGACGTTCACTTGATCTTTGCAACATAACCCAAGTTTCTCTTTCTTGATCACTTTTAAATGGCTCATCCAGAATGATATTTTCTGATTCCAACCAGACTTTTAAAACGTTACAAAAACGAATGAAACCGAAATCTCGAATATTTTCTTGAGTCGTTTTCGTTTAAACCGTTTTTTGCTCCTGAGAAAATTCATAACCGTTACCTAACGTTATTAACGTTTCAATAACGGTTTTCTTTAAAATATTTATATGACTTGTAAACCAGAATAAATTTATATCTCGTATCAAATGTGTACAATTTTATATATTAAAAAATAAGTGATAAGAATAGTTGTTTAATAATTAATTATTCATCGCTATTTAACCTGCAGAGGAGTATACTTTCCAACTTTTTAGCTTTTAACCGCATTCTCTGGTCAGAAAGAATTAATTTCATAATACTAAAATTTATCTCCACAGAAACTTGAGTTGAAGGCGCTGAATAAATTATTCTAGATAAATAAGCAAGTTTCGGAAAATAAAGTTCTTGTTTCCCCCAATATTCTAATATATCCGTATTTGCATCTGCCATTTTTTGGTTAAATTCCCTTAACTCCTTTAAGAAATCACCATATGCATCTTTTTCTATGTGCATATTATTCAAAGTTCTTTCCTTTCCTTTAAATACTTGTCTATTATAGAATCTGATTCATTGAGGGCATTCAAATTAGCAAGATCACTAACACCGATACTATTTTCTTTATCATCACCAATTTCTGGAAAATATTTTGAAAAATTTAACACTTTTTAATTCATTCTTTGGAAAATTGAATCATCGAGAAGGCGATAGCGAGGATCTAAAAATAAACCTAAAGAAACGTGAAAAAAATTTGATATGTCATTTTCCCTGCGAATAAGAGCCTGATTAAACAATAATGCCAAATTATTCACGTCCTTTATCTCTTCCATATTAAGCCTTAATGTTTTCCAAGTCTCGAAAAAATCTCCGATAAGAAGATTAGAACGTTGTAGAGACTCTATGCTTCTTTTGCATAACGGAAGGTTTCGAAGTATTTCTTTCCATATTCCCATTCATTAGATGACAAATAAATTTCAAGAAACGACGTGACCGATTTCATAATAAAATCTTTTTTATCTATTAACCATTATATCATGTCATAAGTACTACACCAGCGAGTAACTGTGTCAATAATAGGTTTAGTGATCGATGAACTATTAGTCAATAGCATAAGATTAGGTGTTTTTAATTTTTTTGCTACGTATCTTAACCGTGCAATTTCTGTTGTTTCGTTAACAGAATCTTTAATGCAGAGATGTAATGTATGCACAAAACAGCGCATAGAAATTATTTCTCTTGAAATGGTGAATAGAAATATTAGGGCGTTCCGCACAAAGAGACACTCGAATTTTGTTTAATAACGCCTTTAATAATATCAAGACTTTTAAATTAATTTATATAGACGACAAGCTTTATTTATAAATAATTATAATTTGAATATTATCATGAATAGCTTAAAAAGATTCAATTTTAGATAAAAAAAAGAGCGGATTTTCATCAAATTTGGTGTAATCCTGGGACACAGTTCTGGAATAATTCATAAAGAATTAGTTGAATCAGTTGGAAATAGTGCCTATTAACTAAATACAGTCAAGAATTTAGTTACTAAGCTTAAGAGAGGCTACAATGTGGTCGAAAATAGCTGAGGAGGCGATACAAGTGATGTCTCTAAAAAAGAAAATGTAATAGATAAAATTAAAGAATTGTTGACCCAAACAGAACATGGTCTTGCTTCGAACTTTCCATGCGGGTAAATTGTAGTAAAACAACAGTATTTCGATATTTAACAGAAGATTTACAAATGAAAAAACTATTAAGTAAATGGGTACTTCATTTTCTCACGGATAAACAAAGAGAACATAGAGTGTTAGCATGTAAAAACAATATGCAACTCTTATCAAGACAAAATAACTTAACTAATCGAACTTTGGCAATAGATGAAACTTGGGTGTCTTTATACATGTAACCCCACGTGACCAGATTCGATCTTTGAAATAAGAATGAAGACAAACCTGAATTTTTACTTCAATCTAAATGTGAAAGAAAGAGAATTCTAATACTAGCAATGGTTTTTCAAGGTGTTGCTTATTGGAAGCTCTGTGCCCCTAAAGAGACAGTAATTGCAGAAGTCTATAAACACTTCGTAATTGAATTATTAGACAAATGGTTACCTTATAAGAAAATCAAGGTACCTATAATATCACATGATAATGCTAGACCACATAAATCAAATCTTATAAAGCAGTATTTTATTGATGAAAATATTCGGGTCTGGGATCATCCTCCCTATAGCCCTGATATTAACCCACTTAATTTCAATTGCTTTAGACAATTGAAGAGAAAGTTAAAGGAAAACATTTATGATGATTGGCATGAACTAAAAATTCAGCTAGAAAGTGCAATTCAGGAGCTTAATGCTAAAGGTTTTATGAATGGTATCCAGAAGTTACCAGAAAGATGGAGAAGTGTAATAGATGCAGAAGGTTTGTATCTATAAACATACTAATTTTTAACTTTATATCTTTTATAGTAAATTTTTCAAATTTTTTCGAGTGCCTCTTTGCTCGGAACGCCCTAATAATAATCGGCATAGCTCCACTACCAAACTCGAAAGCAAAGCCATAACTCCTTCTTAAAAAATCCGGATTATAAGATGTCGGGGAAGACGAATCGCCTTCATACCAACTTTTCCTTGTTATCCAATCATCCCTCTCTTCTGATCATTTAAATTGATTTTCATCTAAAATGTTTTTGTTTTCAAAATAGGTTCTAAATCTACGATTAGGATTAGTGACCTGTATTTCAGGCGTATAGATGAAGAATGAATAACCTTCATTAGGACCATCTTGGAAAACATTACTGTTTATAAGATAAACAGGAAGTGATGCTTCATATAAGGTTTGTTTTTAAAGTTTTTACTTGTTGGTTCTAATCTCATAGCTTGGGGATAATTCGGCAGTGTATGTTCGATATTTTGATTTAAAACTTTAGGATGGACTTTTTTCATCGACATGACATCTTTATAAGTTGGTGGAGGCATCTCTCTATTAGAAGAAATATCGAGTTCAGATGATGAGATACTAAAATGAGACTCTTCACTTATCCTATTTGCTAAATCCAGATTTCTAACTCTAGTATTGGATATCACTGTTGTCTCGTTTAATGAGCCTTTATAATAAAATAAGTTGTTAATGGAATACTTGGTTTTTTCTTCATATTTAGACATGGACGACCTAAAAATAATTAAAAATTTAGGATTACTGAGTCGTCTCTTAGTCCTAAAAATATTTTTTATTTGATCCATACAAGTGAAGTTATCAATCAAAATCTGATAAAGATATAGTCTCATTTGATTTCCAGTTTTTTAAACCTAGTTTTTTTATAATCGATAATTTTATTAATGAGAATCGTTTGATCGATGTCCTGATCATTCTAACTTTCTTAAAAACGATTTCCCACGAAGAATGTACCACTCTCATTAGGCAATTTCATTCGTGCTTCCATGAGATCAATTAAATAATCACAATTCTGGACTTTCTCTTACCAAATTTTCCGAGTAAAATAATAGAAAATTCATATTTCATAAATTGTTGTTTTTATTGCCTAATTTAATGAATTTTACCTAAAAAACTAAATTTGAACCGAACCATGCATTTATCTGGGTCGGCTAGGTTTCAAAAAACTTCTACGTCATGCTATTAGCCAGCAGCTTCAAAAGTTGGAAAGCTCTTCAAGAGCATCAAGCCGGGCTAAAACAGACGCTCAAAGAAGCATTTGAAAAGGATCCTAAACGATTTGACACGTTTAGCATAGAATATCAAAGTGGAGATGTAAGTATTTTATTAGATTATTCGAAGAATTTAATCACTAAAGAGACTTTAACCTTATTGTTCAATTTGTTAGAAGAATCACAGGCCCTTAAATCGAGGGATTCGATGTTTCGAGGCGACCATATCAATATAACTGAAGATAGGGCCGTGCTACATATGGCATTACGCAACATTACTTCAAGTTTGAAATTTATGGATTTAGGAACTGATACAACACCATTAGTGAAGACTGAATTACAAAAAATGAAAACGATAAGTGATTCCATCCATCGAGGAGAATGGAAAGGATATACCGGATCCAAAATCACGGACATTGTGAACATTGGTATTGGTGGTTCGGATTTAGGCCCTGTTATGGTTACTGAGGCTTTGAAATACTACTCGAAACCAGGGTTGAAGGCCCATTTTGTCAGCAATGTCGATGGAACTCATCTGGTCGAAGTTTTGAAATTGGTTAAGCCGGATTCTACTATCTTTATTATCGCTTCTAAGACGTTTACCACGCAAGAAACGATCTTGAATGCCGAATCTGCTAAGAAATGGTTCCTCAATATTGCTAAAGATGTACTCTTGCTTTATTTATGTTTCTTTATAGGAAAAGCATGTTAGTCAACATTTCATTGCGTTATCTACAAATGATAAAGAGGTAATCAAATTTGGGGTTTCGGAAAAGAACATATTGAAATTCTGGGACTGGGTAGGAGGAAGATATTCCCTTTGGAGTGTAATAGGATTGTCGATCTCCATAATGATTGGCCATGATCAATTTGAACAATTATTACAAGGAGCCCACGAAATGGACGAGCATTTCCTCAAAACACCAGCGGAACAAAATTTACCCGTCATTTTAGCTTTGCTAGGGATTTGGTATAATGATTTCTGGAATGCTCAAACTCATGCGCTGCTACCTTATGATCAATATTTACATAGATTTGCTGCTTATTTCCAACAAGGTGACATGGAATCGAATGGCAAATCGATCACTAAAGATGGCCAAAAAGTAGATTACGAAACTGGGCCTATAGTATGGGGTGAGCCAGGCACCAATGGCCAACATGCCTTTTACCAATTGATTCATCAAGGTACGAAATTGATTCCGTGTGATTTCATCGCGTTTGTTCATACTTTAAATCCAATTAATCAATCAAGACATCATCCGGTTTTGTTGTCCAATTTCCTTGCTCAAACAGAAGCATTGATGAAAGGTAAATCTTTGGCTCAGGTTAAGGAAGAAAATCCTTCTTTGAATCCCAAACTGCAAGTCCATAAAGTGTTTGATGGTAATAAACCATCTAATTCGATCTTGATCAATAAGTTGACTCCGAAATCCTTAGGTTCGTTAATCGCTCTTTATGAACATAAGATAATGATCCAAGGCGCTATTTGGAATGTTAATTCGTATGATCAATGGGGTGTCGAATTGGGTAAACAATTGGCCAAGAAGATACTCTCTGAATTGCTTAGTTCTGAGCAAATTAGCAGTCATGATTCGTCAACTAATGGGCTTATTAATTATATTAAGAAGTTTGATTAAACTCTTTACTTTATTTGATCTATTTTGTGTAAACTACTGTTTTCGATTGAAAACATCAAGGTCCAGAGGCATAACTAGTCAGAAATTTTGCGATAGGCAAAGCTTAAATTCATATATATAAACTCCCTATTATTCTCTCACACAGACTAATAAACGACATTAAATTGTTCAAAATACGATTCATATAAAAAATTCTTTAGATCGGCCGATTATTTGTTAATCGATGTTAAAATAGGGACTAAAAATCTACCAATTTTGTCTATAAGAACTTTATAGGATGTCTGGGAAATAGGGGGAATAAGTTTCATGATTTATTTTGCCACATTTTTATTATAAGTGGCCAATTTTCTAAATATATATATAAATTTACATTAAATACAAAATAATTATATAACCAGAATTCTAACTAAATCTTTAAATCCAAGTGAATCGTATAAAAAATGAAGGCTTTGTAACGCGTGTTATTCACTTTTATAAAAACATTGCTTTAAATAGTAAGAAAATGACTGTCGAGCACTTTGTGCGAGAATGTGCACCAAAACAAACGATATATAAAATAATAAAGAGATATGAGGATTATGGTCAATTGAGTTACAAAAATATTCCAGGGCGGCCAGTCTGCAAAAAATCATTTTTAATGCAAAATCTATAGAGAAAATTTTAAAGAAGGATCCAAGAACTTCTGTAAGGAATGTGACAAATAAACTTAATATTCCAAAGTCTACAGTATCTGATATTAAGGTAAAAAGATGGGGGATAAAAGCCAGGACAAGAAAGAAAGCTCCAAAGTACATTAAAAACAAGGAAAGTAGAGAGAAAGCCGGATGTCGACATGTTTATCAAAATCAGCTACGCAAAGCCCTTATTTTAGATGACGAAACTTATGTGACCTTTGAACCTACTCAAGTTCCAGGATGCACTTTTTATCATTCTAAAGACCCAAAGGATGTATATTATCATATAAAATTCTAGACTCTGTCCAAAGTTCCCAAGAAATATTTGATTTGGCAAGCTATTGACGAATTTGGAAATTTTTCGGATTCATATATTAAAAAAGTTACTCTGGATTCAGAAACCTACCTTCGAGAATGCATCATTAATAGATTAGTTCCATTTATCCTTAAATATCACGAATTTGAAGACGTTTTGTTTTGGCCTGATCTTGCTTCGATTCATTACGCCACAATTGTGACTGACTACTTGGCCTCAAAAAATATAGAATTTGTGGATAAAGATAAAAACCCACCTAATGTATCACAAGCCAGAGGAATTGAAATGCTGTGGTCAAATTATAAAAGAAAATATTCGGCACTTGGAAATACGCCAAAAAGTTCAAGGGTGTTCAAGCAAATTTGGTCCAAAATATCATTCGAAACAGCTACAGAAATAGGAATAAGCTGCATGAACCATGCCTACAAAAACCTTATAAAAACTGGATATAAAGGTATAACAGGTTCAATGGATGCTATTTCTTAGAAGTCAAAATTGCTATTTAACTTTTTATTAAAATTTGTTTATTTTAGTTTGGTTATTTAACTAAAAATGCAAATTTTATTTAATCTACCTATTTTCCGGACATGCTATATTGGTTCTAATTAGCAATTTTTATAATAAAGATATAATTTTTTGGTATATTTTGATAATAATCTTTTCATATAAAATGTCTCGTTTACCATCACAGAATAAAATCGAAACATCTCTGTATATTTTAGCAATTTCTCAGAGTATATAAAAGCACTGATTATAACAAGAAAACAATTTTGTATATAATGAAGCAAAAAGCTATTTTGAGAAAACTTGTCTTTGTATGGAAGATGAACTATTTTGAGCAAAAATCAGCCACTTCTATATAGTTAAATTCTGCGGCACCCTTAGTTTATGCTAGGGAACATCCCTCGGTTCAATCTTGTAGGAAAAGTATTTCGAAAAGGCCCATTCATTGATATAATGTCCTTCTACATGCTAACATAAAGTTTGCACATTAGTTGTGATTTTTAAAATATTAAACATTTAAATAAATAATAATATTTATTATAACTTTTTAAAGTTATATTGAAAATTTAATTAAAAAAATAATTTTATTATGTATAAAACAAAGTTAATTTTTTAGAATAAGTAAAAATGAAAGTTGTTCAAATTCAACTCCAAGATCTCTATGATAAATGAATTAGATCAACCAAGGAATTTGTGAAATTAACTGGATTACGTAGGACAACTATCCAGAGATTTTAAAGAAAATGCAACAAGGAATGAAGTTGCAACAGAAAAAATACCTGATAGGCCGCCTATTTTAAAAAAGAAGATTAAAGAAGGTCAACTGCTCTTGCAAAAAGCAGGAACACCTCCTCATCCAAAAAACTTCAAATTGAAATTGAAAAAAGAGGAAGTCCTTCTATAAGTCCAAGGATCATTAAAAGCACCTTCAAAAAGTCAGGTTACTACTCAATGGCACCTAAATTCACTCCTTTTTTGAATGAGCAGCATAAATCAAACCGACTTTTATGGTGTCAAAAACACACTAAAACAAGGTAGGGAAGATGAGTTTTCAGTGATGAAAGTCTGTTTGATTTATTTAGAAACAATGTAGGATGCTGGAGAAAGGAAAGACCGCGAAATGATCGATCTAATTATAACACAGGGTTAATGTTATGGGACTCAATTAGTAAAAAAGGAAAATCGGAGTTGATTTTCATCATAGGACATATAAACAGTAAAAAGTACCAAGAAACCCTCGAAACAACTTGGCCAAGTCTTCAGGCTCTTCATCCTAATTGGTTTGTGTTCCAACAGGACGGGGCGACCTGTCACACCTCGAAATCTACTTGTGCTTGGTTCGATACAAATAATTGGAAAGTATTTGACTGGCCTGCTAATTCGTCAGATTTAAACCCCATAGAAAATATCTGGATGATTATGAAGAAGGAGGTAGAGAAGAAAAAACCAGAAAATATTATTGAATTAGAACAAGCAATTAAAAATTCGTGGGAAAATATTTCACATTCATACACAGTAAATTTAATAGGAAGTGTAAAAAATAGAATTTCTAAGTGTATTGAAGTCAATGGAAATATTACTGATTATTAAAATATTATTATAATTATTAAGTACAATTTTATTTAAATTAACTTTTAAAATAGCTATTATTTTTAATATAATTAAAAAATAAATTTGTGCAAAATTTATGTCCAACATGTATATGGGACAAAATTTTCTTACATAATTATATTCTAATTGGTCGAGAAGTTTTAGTTGCTTGAATGTATAAAATAGTAAGAATGAAAATAAATTCATTTATTTACTATCCATAAAATATCTTTTAGCTATAATTCTTGCTATTTTAGTTGCTCCCTCAACCTATTTTCACTGTGATGCATTAATATTCTAGAATTATAACCGAGGCTTCAAAAATATTGTGCCATATGTTAAATCAAAGCTTTTTCGAAATAGTTTTTCTTGCAAAATTAAGTCAAGGGGTGTTCCCTAGCATAAATGAGGTGTGTTCAGTAGAATTTGTCTTTATATATTTCTTATAATTTTAGGCAAAAAAGCACAAGAAAAAAGGATTCTGAAAAGTTTGGAACGTATACCTGTTGGTTTTTCACTAAAAACGCAGTGATGGGAAAAATCAATGTTTTTTCATTCAATGAAATTTCATTGAATTTTGTGTAATTTAATCGATTGCCCAGTAAAAATAGGGTGAATGCTATTGAAATTTAATATAATCGGGTGTATTCAGATCGTTATGTATCTTTTGATACATTCATAAAAATAAATATTTATCCTTTTAGAAAGTCAAAAATATCGATCAAAATTCAAGTGGACCGAATTGAAACTTTTCGAGAGATAAAATTTGGCATATAAAAAGCTCTAATCATACATAATATTTTGGGATAAATAGTTTTATTAAAAAAGAAGCTCATTTTCTTTATATTTAGGTTCAAAGTCCAGGAATTAAATTGTCAATGAACTGCTCATGAACCGAATCGTAGCCGTCAAACTCAGATGACACATCCATTGCAAAATCTTCCTCCAATGGCTTAAAGCTTCCAACTTTATTGGAGTTAGACTCTTTAGCATCTTTGGATGTTTTATTCAACGCTCCATTATTGAAGGAAATGTGACATTTTTCAAAAGATAATCAGTTTCTTTTGATTGAGTGAATGAAGCCAAACTTGCTAAAAGATCTCTTCTGTACGGAAGCAGTAGTAGGATGTATGCTAAGAATTTCAACAGATACTTTGGCTAATTGCGACTTTAAAAAATAACCCAATGAATAGGTTCATTCTTCTTAATTTTTTCAAACACTCAATCTCTTGAGAGAATACGCCTTTAGTATCATTATATTGTGCTAATTTGTCCATTACTATAAATGGAGTAGAAGGAATTCACTTTTTTCTCTATAACCTCGGTTGCAATTACTGCTTCTTCAAAAGATAAATGTTCTCCTTTATATTTAGGATCAAGTAAATAAGTAACAAGATGAATAGGCTTAATAACCATCTCCTTTCTGGCTAAGAACAAGCTAAGAAATTTTTCATATGCATCTAAATCTATAGTACTTTTATTTTGTAAATCCTTTATAGATTTATAAAACATAATGAAAGACCTCACTTATACGCATATTATCAGGTTGTAAATATAAGATACCATCCGCTATTGGCTTCAAAATTATTATCAGAGATGCTACCTTGCACCAAAAATATATATCTTTCTAACATCAGGTTTGAACAAGGTAGCCTTTTTAGCAGCTAAATCTTTGATGATTTGACGAGAGTTATACAATCTATTAAGACAATAATAAATAGAAGCCCATCACTTGGCATGAGTAAAGTTAATGGAGATGTATTTTGGTGATCTTCAATTTCCGCAATCTCTTCATAGGTAGTAAATTCCAAGCTATTTAGGAACTCCATATCCACCAGGGATTATGTATCATCATCATCCATTATAGTAACTCCACGTAAAGATGAGGATGTTTGAGATTGAGTACCAGAAGCATTACTGGATGGTGCGAACTTATTATTATAAGCATTGTTTAATAATTGAGTGTATTTGATATTGTGAATAACTTTCTTAGCATCTTCAATCCTAGTATTGAAAGTTCTAATATAAAGCAAATGCGCGCTACAATTCTGAATTTATACTTATCTTTAATAACTTGAGCTGCTGCTGCTGTATAATTCCCATAATTATCCGATATAAAAGTCCCAACTTTTTCATCACCAATATCTTTAATAACGGTTTCAATTTGGGTGGCTATATATTCAGTAATTTATCTATTACCACCTACCATTACCGCTTTTATACAAAAGCGGTAATGCTGTTGTAATGATGACGTTAATTATCCCTCATTTGACCAACTGTCCATTAAAATTCCTACTGTATCAGCGTCTTTTCTTTTTTTTCCAATACAGTTTTATAGGAATCGCTATAATAAGTGTTTAATAAACTATTCGATAGCTTTTTTCTATAAATAAGTTGGCTTTAACAAACTCTATAAAATATGGATCTTCTGTGGTTGAAAGCGGTATACCAGAATTGTACATCCATTTACATTGAAGAAGCTCAAGATGAGCTTGATTTCTTTCATTGTTAAAATCTAAATATTTGGTTATCAAGCTTTGTTCATTATTGATTGAAGTAGAAAGGCTTTGTACTTCAGAGATTGATTCTAAATCTTGATCATTAAATTCTTTGATTGAATCAGCATTTGATGTCAAATCTACAGTAAAATTTGTTGAATCAGTCATATTCAATCTATTATTGTTTTTCTTGTTCCCTAATTGTTAAATTATTTAATTAGTTTTATCAGTCAAACTTTATAAGTTGAAATGTGCTTTTTCAATCAAAGGTGCTCTTAAGTGGCTACAGTGCATACATTTGGGTCTTACCTTACCATTATGTATGACTTTATCCATTCAACGCTTATTGGCATTTTTCCTCCTGCCATTGATTTGGAAAATTTTCAAGTCAATGAATTGAAATTAAACTCATTTTAAACTCAACCAATTTTAACAGTAAAGTACAAAACATCATAGTATGAAAAAAATAGGTTTAGATGGTGTGTTTGTATCATAAATCGATATAATGTCATTTTATTAAGTTTTTAATGAAATTTCACTGAAATTTGTTAATAAAAATCATGTTCCATCACTGCAAAAACGTTATAATCTGGTGTAAATAACACAGAGTAGGGCAACCATTTCGTTTTTAGAGGTCATAAATGTGATACAGAAACTTTTTTGATTTTTAGCAATAGTTTTATTTGTAACCTATACAAAATGGGGCTTAGAGCCGTAGGTTCATGACTGAAACAATGAAATCTAATTATGAATTTAATGGGGATGAAAGCAGTTATTACAAGTATTTTTCTTAAAGACATTAGGCTGAAATTCATTACAACCGCATTCCAAGCAATTTCTAACACTCGATGTAGGAGGCATCGAATTGGATCGATCAGCAGCTTTCATCAGGTTGGGATGGGCCCTAACCGTAACCCCGGGTTTTGCCACCGTAGGCCGAGGAGGAGGGGTATTGGACGTTTTCCTCACAATTAAATTGGCTGCGGGTTGAACAAGCGTGGACCCCGACTTCATCCTACTCAACGAAGGTCTATTCTGATCGTTCGAAACATTTCTAGCCAAAGAATTGATCTCCAACGAAGTGTTTTGTCCACTATTTTTGCTTTGTTGGCTCGATGAATCTTTGATCAGATTCGACGTCGATGTAGATATCAAGATTTCTGTGTAATTCACCGGAAAAAGCCCTTTCGATCCAATTTTGGCCGCAGTAGATTCCACGACTTCGCCTTGCCACCAACCTTCGTCAATTTCTTCCAAAATGGCTATAACATCGCCAGGAAAGATGGCTAATTCATCCGGTTCGTTTGTATTGAATTCATATAAACATTTCACTTGTTTCTTAAAGCTTTTCTTTGGCAATGGAGGTGGATGACAAGAGCTTTTAGTAGGTTTAATCAAGTTAGAGCCTGCCAAATAGGATGATGACAATGATATTTCTTGCTTAAAACTATTGGAAGGATGAATTTGTTGAGGCGAATTGGCGATATCATCTTCGAAGCCACGTGTTATGTTGGACCCTAAATATCCTCCTTCTCTAACTACTAAATTATAATTCTTCTTAATCCTCGGCTTATTCATACTAAACAAATGACTAAAGACATAATTACATTTCGCGCACTAAATCCACCGTTGGTTTTAATGCTTCTAAACATCGTTCATAATATCCTAATTCAGCTTCTATAAATGATAATAAATCTCCGGCTTGATGTTCCTAAACAAAATAACAATCTAGGGATACCTCTTCTTCTTTCATAAAGATCATCTTATTAAACACGTCGGATAAGGAATCATCGTATTTAACTTGACTTGCTCGCATCTCTTCTTCTAATTCAGGCTTTTCTTTCTTAGCCTTTTGGACTTTATTTAATTTGGCATCTAAATCTAATCTTCTATTCTCCATCTTGGTCCTCAATTTCTAAATTAGATTAAAAAGGAAGCGAGAATACGTAGAAATCCTTCATATCTGATATATGTTTTTCCAGATTAGCAAAACTGGTTTGTTTGACCGTCATTACCTAAACCAATCATTAAGGAAGTGATACGTAATCTAATTGTGCAGTGGATATTTTCTCATGAGCAAGGCCAATGGTCATCATAGTCTCCCCTAATCAAATATGAAGAAGATGGATACCTAACAAGGAGTCATCATCTACAACGGAAGCTTGTTGGATAAGACATTGTGATAAAGCTTCTATGGCTAAGGTCTTGGTTTTATCTTCGGTGGCTTTTCTTTTACCTAAAGATAAATGGGATTGAAATACCGAGGTTTTTCAAATAAACGTCAAATGAAGCTTCTAATTTATCTAATAGGTCTTTTTTCTTCTCTGTTTCTAATTCTAATTCTTTGAAATCGTCGGAAGTGTCTGTTTTATCAACGCTGCCCAATTTCTCACTGGTCCACTTTATAATTTATTAACTTTATTATGTACTTGTTTGAACTTTCCAAGCCCTTTCCCAATTGCCATAAAGTTTAATTTTACATAAAAGGGGTAAATGAACCAGTTCATAAAAAAATGAAAGTATCAAAAAATAGGACAATAAAAAACAGGTTCTTTAATTTTCATGTTCTTCCCTTTTAACAAAAAAAGCTATATTTGGAAATATTTGAAAAAGAAAGTTATAATTTATTATCCATATAAATAAACTTTTTAATACCTTCATCATTAATAAAAGCAGGAATAAATTTACGATTAATGGAGATCAAAAGATTCAAACCTTCATTATTATCAGAAAGCAAAGACTTGAACACATTAACCGTCCCAGACGAATCATTATAAGCTTTATAAAATATAGGTACTAACCAACCATTTAATTGGAAGTGATTAAACTGTTTATAAGACGATAAATTACTAATAGTAAATCCATCATGGTTATAAGCTGTATAAACCCCCGTTTTTGTAGTATTCATCTTCACTTTCCGACTATTATTAAGAATACCTAATATTGCTTCTTTAGTTTGTAATAGCTTAAGACGCTTTCGTACTGATTGAGCTAATTGGTCCAAGGTTAGAGATTGGATTTCATGGACTTTATAAGGCAGCCATAACAGCGCACTTGTATTGCCTATGCTATGTGGTTTGATTCCTAGATAGCGGTATAAGATTAAGTTTGTGGTTATCGTTATCATAAAATCAACATCATGGCTTAATTGTTTGGCATTACAAAATGCTTTAGCTAATAAAGCAATTAATAAATCATTTGTTGAAATATCACTAGATTTATAGTTGAATTTATCTTTAGGGATATGGAGCATAATTTCTTCAATTTCAAGATCTTGATGAAATGGTATTGTAAATGGTACTTTCTGGCCTTGATAATCTTCACTAATAGTATTGAGATATTGTCCTAATTCAGAAGGTACTTCTGGTTGGATGTTGTATGATAATTTCGACATCATTTCCAATAATACATCAACACCATGAGCATCACAAATTGTATGGTGTAAATTGAGTGTAAATATAAATCTGCCTTCATTAATTTTGATGAGTTGAAATATAATTGGATAATTATGCTCCTTCAACCTTTGTAAATAGATGTTGTGGATAATCTCATTAAATGGTTTCAAATTTCTATTATCGAATTTGAACTCAGAAGCTTCTAATTCCAATATCTTAATTTCACCACCATACCAAGCCTTTACATCATCATTCTCTATAGATATTTGAATAGCATATCTCGGTGACAATTTCATTACTTGATGGCAGACGGTGATAAATTGTTTGATATCGTAAGTTCCTGGTATTAAGGCTATATAATTAATATACAGGTAGTTCACTAGTTTATCTAAGAAACTTAATTTGCATTCCCCTCTCTCAGAGCTTTTTATACCATGTTCCTTTATCAGTTTTATCATCATGACGTCTTGAAGTTCGGTAAAATGGTTAAAGGGAGTTTACAGGACTATGCTTTAATTTATCTCCGGTATCAATCAATATAAAATCATTATGAAACAATATAATGCATTAATATAGCTCCAGTATCAATTAATATAAAATGTTGATTTTTTAATATAGCTTCAAAATTTTAAATATAATCTAACTTTTCAAAATATAACCCATATGTATAAGTTTTAATATGAGATGATGATTTAAAAAGACAGTATTATTTAATATTGGTTTATTTTTAAAAAATAATGTCATTAAAATAACTAACCCTAAAAATATTAATATTTTGTTTATTGGATCTTAATTCCAATTTTCGTAAAATTGTAAAATTAGTTTGAAAGATAAATTTATAAGCTGAGATAATTATTTAAAATAAATCAATATTAAATAATACTGTCTTTTTAAATCATCATCTCATATTAAAACTTATGCATATGAGTTATATTTTGAAAAGTTGGATTATATTTAAAATTCTGAAGCTATATTAAAAAAGTTACATTTTATATTAGTTGATACTGGAGCTATATTGATGGATTATATTCTTTGATACCGGAGCTAAATTAAGGCATAGCCCTGTATTAAAAAGAAAAAAATCCTAGCTAAAGATATCAAATGACTCATTCCTCGTTCTATATAGAAATATAAAATTAAACTTCATTCAAGATCTAACAACCAATTAGTTTATGAAAAAGAAAGGGAAACTAAGCAGCAATTAGAACGTGTTTGGAAGAGGATTACTTGTAGATATGAAAATATAAAATTGTTCTTCCTGACAAAGCCCACTCGTTAATTTTGGCATGAAGAAAATTCAGAAAAGTTTGTTTCTGGTAAAATGATGATTACAGGATGGAGCAAGTAAATTTGGACACTCTAATTTTTGCGATGGGTGGTAATAAAAAATTTATTTATTTAGTCAATTTTATATTTTTAAAATAAATAACTTTTCAAAATGGAAAATAAAAATATATTTATTGAATATCAAAATAGAATAAGAATAAAATGTTTATTAGAAGCTGGATTGTCCCCTATAAAATATCACCTCACCTAAAATACTCTCGACAAACTGTTTACAATATGAAGGAAAAAGGCAAAACGATAAAGAAAAATGAGTCTTTTGGAATAGAAAACTTTGCACAAACACTAAAAAATTTACAAAGCGTAATATGAAAGAAAAACATTGAGATTCTGATGGAAAATGCGCTACCAAGTTGAATTCTAGTTTAAGCTATCAAAAATGTAACAAATCTATTAGAGCGTTCCGAGCAAAGAGGCACTCGAAAAAATTTAAATAAAAAATTTACTATAAAAGATTTAAAGTTGAAAATTAGTATGTTTATAGATACGAACTTTCTGAATCTATTACACTTCTCAATCTTTCGAGTAACTTCTGAATACAATTCATAAAACCTTTAGCATTAAGCTCCTGAATTACACTTTCTAGCTGACTTTTTAGTTCATGCCAATCATCATAAATGTTTTCCTTTAACTTTCTCTTTAATTGAACAAATCAATTGAAATCAAGTGGGTTAATATCAGGGCTATAGGGAGGATGATCCAGACCCGAATATTTTCATCAATAAAATACTGCTTTATAAGATTTAATTTATGTGATCTAGCATTATCATGTAATATTGTAGGTACCTTGATTTTCTTATAAGGTAACCATTTGTTTAATAATTCGATTAGGAAGTTTTTATAGACATCTGCAATTACTGTCTCTTTAGGGGCACAGAGCTTCCAATAAGCAACACCTTGAAAATCCATTGCTCTGTTAGCATTCTCTTTTTTTCATATTTAGATAAAGTACAAAGTCAGGTGAGTCTTCATTCTTATTTCTCCAAGATCGAATCTGGTCAAGTTGTGGTTGCATGTATAAAGACACCCAAGTTTCATCTATTTCCAAAGTTCGATTAATTAAGTTATTTTTTCTCGATAAGAGTTGCATATTGTTTTTACATGCTAACACTCTATG
>NIPM01000913.1:0-38553 GCA_002738285.1 Holacanthella duospinosa | reverse complement strand
GTGGGAATGATGCTCTCCAGTTCCTTGCACATTTGAGAACAACCAGGGGAATTGGGAAAACTTTCGTCACAATCGAGTATTGTAGACGATAGCACTGGGTTCCTAGTTGACTCCATCTCCAGTTTGTCTTCATTAGTATACGNCATTAGTATACACACAAGGGACAGTTATTTCTGAATATTTGACAAAGTGTAGTTTGTTACCCTCCTCCGTGTCACTTGAATGGTGGGGGAGATGAGAAATTGGTTCCGTTTCCACAGTGTAACCCATTTTTACTACTTTTACGTTTCGAGAACAAGATTGAAACTGAATGTACAAAGGCAATTTTTTTAGTTTTAAATGATTTTTTCAAGATATTATGTATATTACATTTTCAGGAAGTTTTCTTGGACCCCTTCCAGTATTCTTCGATTCTACTATCCCCAAAAGGGTAAGAAAGGGTCTCAGAAACAAAGAATCTACTTACACTTACACATCCTAAACTTAACCTAAGGGATTCTATACATAAGATTTCATTATTTAAAAACCGTCTAGCATGGATGCTTATCTTATTAGAAACTAACCCTTCCTCAACAATCCTTTTAAAATCTGTGTCTAAGATTCTTTAAACTATATTCTTTTGGAATGCCACCCGCTTTTATAATTTCCTTATTTTCATAAGAAGGGTCTACCTTAATACTATACTGGTTATTTCCAGTAGAATAAAACTCTAAGATATGATCAGTTTCAAGCTTAAAGAGACCAGGCACTCCACGATTAGAATCATCGAATAGGGGATGCTCGGGTCCAAGGTTACTAAAGTCAAAGAAACGAGAAAGGGTGTTTAATTTTGAAATGTACTCTGATCGTGTACACAATATTTCTGCTGCGATAGAATCTGTTTGTGTATATAGATGTGAGAATCCAGGAAATTTGACCTTTAGCCCATCATACACCATTCTATAGAGGTTTTCCTTTGCATTCGAAAGTATCATTAACCCAATTAGCCTGACGATATAGTCAATAACAGATTTTTTTTAAATGAAACAGAGTACACTTTTTATTTAGAATATGAAAATATACAAATTTTTCCTTACCCAAAGCTTCCCTCGCTTCAATAGAACTATGAATAAATTTTGACTCTGGGTAGGATGAAGGGTCGCATAGAAGTTTCCCGACAAGATTGTTGTTCAACGACTTTCTAATTTGCTTGTCCAATTCTGTTGTGGCTTAATACCTGGCTTTTGCGTTATAAGAAGCAAACGATTTAAAAATTTCTACTTCTCTAAACTTGATCCCAGCATGACATTTGACTAGCCTAAAACCATGCGTCATCATCCAATATAGAAAAGTCCAGTAATTTACCTGCTCTTTCTTTTCGTACAATAACAAAATGAGCCGTTCAGATTCAACAAATTTGCGTTCTCCCTGGAAAAGTCTTTTCTGGTGTTCCGAAAGCTCTGTAAATCTCATGCGTCTCCTCTCATAAGGGTAGGGAAAGTCTGATATCTTTTCCTTTAAGGCGGGATCTTCAATTACCAAATCAACAACAAAAACATAACCCCACTCTGAGCCAATGTCAGGATTAAAAAAATTAAATGTATCCAGCTCTTCTTGGCTCATCATGCATCTGTCTCTATGTGGTAGCCTCCCTAACAAAGATTTCGTGTAACTCATCGATATGTCTGCGTAAAATAACTCTTTGTTAGGCTTGGATGAGTCATAGTTTGAATTTCCTTCTGAATTTGAAATACTTTTCAACTTTGTTGTCTGCGAAAGACCACCGAATATTCCTTTTCAGATAATCTCAACAATCCTCTTGTCGGTAACAACTTCCATTTCAAGTCCTTTCTCCCATAACATAGCTGCCTGCTTTGAAAACGAGGATATGCTCCAAAACGACCCAAGATCTAACGAATATTCCCTAAAATAACACAGTCTTAGGTATTCGAATAGATCTGCAGTGAGAGAGGCTTCCGCAAGACATGCTTCTTCGATTGTCTCAGATAGAGACCTATGTTTAGGGTGAGTAGACTCCAAGTCTTCACCTACTTTAGAATATGTTGAAGGTATGCATGCCTCATCCTTGAGTAATTCAAATTCTGACAATGAAGAAAATGTAGGAAAAATAGGGTCGTCTGGAAGTACAACTGTTGATATGTCAGCTCCTTCTCCAAATATTTCTTTGAATGTCGATAGACGGATGCCAGAATCCTCCAATTCCTTGGCTAGATTCAACGTAACACCGTCTGGTTTAAAGTTTTTCAAGTCAAGCAGTCTGATTCCATAGATAAAGTCATAAGACGCTCTTTGTATTGACTTTCTTTATTGGAGTTCCATTATGCCTTGAGACGCTTTGAAAATTGGCATTATGTTATCAAATTGATATTTCATGTTGCTTAACATGAACTTAAATTCATATTCAGTTGTCATTGACAGAGCAGGCAAGTAGTTTGTCGGCTTAATTTGTAAATTACATCTATTGCAGCAAGAAGTACGCGGATGGGGAAGGCCACTATAATGATCGTGGTTGTATGTTTTTCAGTTGTCGGTTGTAAATGTCTCAGCACAAACGTCACAGTTGGTCGTCTGTTCATGCCTACGGAGTGTCTCGTCATCTGGCTGTATATGGTTGTTTGTGGATTTTATTTTTCCCAACGAGCTATCTACCAATTTTATGGAAACCGAAAGAAAATGGTCAACACAGGCGGGCCCTTGATACTTGTATTTTTCAACTTTTCTGTCATTTGTCAGACATAACAAAACATATGCAATTGGTTGCCTCTTAATGGTTGATATTGAGTTTAACCCTCCTGTTGTATCTGACTTTATCTTCAGAAAAAAAAACTTGTAGTAGAGCATGAAAGGAGAATAGAGGAGGGCGTCAACTCGGGAAAATTTGACATTGATTTTCTTAGGAGCTATCATCTGGATAGGATCATCTCCACATCTATGGTTTGACGAGCTAGAGGATCGTAAATCAAATTGATTTACTCACTTGAAACAATAATTATGTCTTTTCGATCCCATCTTTCCTATAAATGACGAGAAATCCATTATGCATACGTAATGGCTAGTTTCCCTGTTACACTCGTCTCTTAACAAAAGCAAATTGACATGCCGCAGTCTAGAGTCCTTTGTCGCCCTGAGAACAACAGTATCCTTACCAACATGAGTGTAGAAGTTTATACTTTGTCTGGAAATATTTCTTCAAACAAGTCTATATCAACTAAAGAGACACCCTCCTTGCTGTTTAGAAAGTTCAAGTCTAATCTGTTTTCAAATGCAGAATAACTATTCGGATCCTCTAAAATAATTTTGGTGATAATTGACCTCTGATACTCTTTACGGTCCAATTTTCTCCTCTACTAATCCTGCCTCTATAATTTCGTCAGCATAAAGCGAACATAAAATAGAAAATTTGAGACATTCTTTCGGCTCTTTGATGTTAATCAAAGATTTCCTTCCTGAAAGTATGGCTGGAGTTGAAATGTATCCTCTTTTTCTGATTGGGTTATATATTCCCACGTGAACCTGCAGTTCCTTTAGGCGTAATATTTGCCAATTACTACCGTTAGATAAATATAAATTTAGTGAAAAAATTATATAGCTACATGAATTCAACAAGACTTTTGATATAAAATTCGAGTGGGTTAGAGGCATAAAAGGGGACCCGATTGAGTCATTCATATTAGTTACATTGTGAGTGACTTCCATCATATCAGCTAATATTCTAAAACTAACTCTAATACCATGAAAATGATCAATCAGTGCTGATAATAATCTTAATAGGGGTTGGTAGACTGTTTCGAAAGCACTCGCCACCATACACTCGTCTTCATTGATTTGCGTAATGTACATTAGAACAGATCCTTGGAGGGAAAATTTGGCTTCTCGGAAAGGTTTAATATCCAAGCTGTCTGGACTAACGAATTTGGCCTTCCCGAATCCTAGTTGTGGGCAACGCTCCTCATGATGTGCCAACGAAAAAAAGAATGCACACAATACGCACAGTCATGAGTCTGAAAATGAGAAAATATATTTTCAGCTTTGTTATTAGACAGATTATGTGTTATAGTTTACCAGCTCAGTGTGAATAGCCATTTTTTTATACTGGCGACAGCTGAACGTACAGTTCCCATCAGATGTTTGATAAGCACACTTGATCTGAAAATAAATATTTCAATTGTTATTATACACTGATAAGCTAGACTGGCTGAAAATGTTAAAATATATACTCACCAGAGAAATCCTACGTCTCCCACTCGAAGAGGGAACTCNAATCCTACGTCTCCCTCTTGAAGAGGGAAATTCGTCTCCATTGTTCACGTCATCCATTTAACAATTTTCAACTTTTCCAATTCAGTCCAAATAATTTGAAAACAAATTTACAGTCAATGGTTTGTAAGAATAGTACACTCGACAGAAAGTTTTTATAAACTGATGATATTATTCTTGTTTCCAACAGTTTTTATTGTGGAGAGGGATCCATAAATTCTAAACAATACTCGCGAAAATATACTACTAGATTATATGAACAGTTTTTCGCAGTAGAGTGTTCAACCATACAGACTGCACAGGCTTCTCCACTTGCTGCACGGTTTCCAATGATAATGGGNAACCATACAGACTGCACAGGCTTCTCCACTTGCTGCACGGTTTCCAATGATAATGGGTAATAGTTCTTGGGCTCTCAGATTTCGAAAATGCACATTTTCAACCGGAATGAACATGGGGTTTTCTGAAATTTCAATTTCAAGGCAGTTCCAAACATAAGTCTGGAGGCTTTTTAAAATGATGAGACTTCGATTGAAAAATACAGCAGGAAGAACATGTGTTGAAGATCTTGGAAGATAGAATACTCTTTCCCCTTCGTGTGAAATCACAGCAACGTCTGATAAAATTTCACCGCGACGATTCTCGTAACACGAGATAACCATGTAGTCGTAGAGTACCATACTCAATACAAGTTGTAATTAAATTGGATTCATTGGCACACTCACAACTTGAGAGAGATTCGAGTTTCCAGAGNTGGATTCATTGGCACACTCACAACTTGAGAGAGATTCGAGTTTCCAGAGGAATACACGAAATGGTTCTGATGTATTTCATCAAGAAGCGTCCAAGGATAAGCGAAAATGTAGATATGCTAAGGCCTATAGTAAAATATAACACAGAGACTATATTGCCGTTTAATTTAAAGAAATAATAGTACTAGTCCCTTTAACTCACCTAAAAGTGTGTAAATACATGAGACGAATGGCTCTTTCTCGTTGAGAGACTTTTGAATCTTGTTTATATCCTCAATGGCAGTCCCATTCAATGGATGGTCAGGCCAGAGGGATCCATACAATACTCAATCCTTTTCCCCTTGAAAGGCTATACACTCTTTAGATTCACTCGCACGATCCGTAACCAAAAGCCCTGGCTTCATATGTGACTTTTCATCCGTACAAAAGAAATTTTGACTCGCGTACAAGATCCAACTCTTGACAAACACTTGCCGGCGCTCAGTACATTCATTGCAAAAAAGCACTGAATCCATCTGACCTGCTAAGTGTATGACAATAATGAAATCATGTTCAGTAATATACATATAAATTTAGTTAAACTAACCTCCACAGACTCCGACAACGGCAAACAAAACCAAAAACTTTACCGCCATGGTAACAACCAGACTGGTCAACGACTCGAATGGAAATGAATTGAACAACAAAAACCCCTTCACTTCTAACAATTATTCTAAGGATTCTAGTCTAGACGCCTCTCATAAGGTACTCTTTTTCACGACAAAAACAAACGTTTAGATAATTTTTATTAACAAATTCTTTGAAACTTAAAATGTACGATTAGACATACTTATTTTAACATCAAAGGGCAAGTCCCATTTACACTTTGAGAGACTCTTTTGACAGAATTCCTCCCTTTTCTCTAAACATGGAACTAATAAAGTACAAAAGTCCTGGACAATACTCTCATTTTTCTTAAGACATAGGTAATCAAAATCTTTTAAAATTGCCTTCAACTGTCTACCTTGAGCTTATCCACTGAAAACATACAAGCAGTAGAGACCACGTCATGGGGTGTTGTCTGGTTGGATGGGTGAAAAGCTCTTCTTGTAAATTTTAGTAAAGGGACCGTACGGCTGAGTGAGATTGTAATCTTCCGGAGAGCCTCCCAGACTATCAAAGAAGATGACAAAGGAAGGTTTAAGATAAGCCCATAATACCCAATGGTAGCCTAAAAGCAATAGAGAAAGAATCATGCATTAGTCAAATTGAATTTGGGATCATGTCTAGAGGGCCAGTATTGAAAATAATGATTGAAACGTTTTTACAAGGTATAGGCAGCCTACACGATTCCCACCAAAATCATGGACGGCTTACGAACTGAGAATATTTGTTCGTTTGTGTAAATGGACGTGGCTATGGGGATGCTTGACCGCTTCAATTCCAAGTCTATCACGCTATAGATTGCCTTTGCTCCAGAAGCAAACAGCTGTTGGTGTGTAGACACAATCTGAGGGTTCACTGTGTGACCCTTTAAATAGAGGGAAGCTTCTTCAATGACAAATGTATATGCCTTGTCGGTAGACGTATCCAAACAAAAAGAGGCGGGACTTTTGGTGAACGTAATATCAATGTTTATACCACTTGGGATCCAAGACGATAGTTCAAACAAAGAGGCACTCGCTCTTCCAAGAAAGTCCACAGTCTTTGATACAGCCGTCATTGCCTTTCTAGCTACAAATCCCGTATTACTATCAGTAAACTGGTTTTGGAAAGAGTCTGGGTAGTAGCCAATGGCAGTAGAAAGACTTGTCTTTACATTTAAACCCTTTCCCAACAATGTAGAGACAATACCACGATAAGGGTACATCATGCTATAGTCTGTCATCTGCTTCCCTTGAACTGTGATTTGGCAGTTTTGGAAACAGGCGTAGAAAATTTGATTACAGACTGCAACATTTTCGCTGAGGGCTAGTGCTGAACCGTCACTGTTTAAAACTTTGCATTTCAGGTACATGTAGCTTGAGGCAAAGTCAAAATAAATGTTTGGAGCAATGGAGTCGGATATATGGAACGTAATGCTGGTGTTGTCCTTGACTGTGTTTACTGGAACAATTTTTATATAATCAGACTGTAAAAGGCTCACATCCAATACTGGGCTTGAAAAAATGTCTAATTGAAATAGGAAGCTGGGCTTTGAGCCTGAAACGAGTGAATGATCCATTTTATTTTGGGCCACTAAACTTGCCCTGGGTCTGTCTTCCACAAGAGTTTGTCTTTCCCGATTTGGAAGAAGAAGAGTCCTTCAAGAAGGAGGACTCTTCTTCTTGAAACAGGATTTTGCTACTGGTTTGATTTTGATTTGTTTCCTATTCTTATAAGCGTGTCTACGTTTGTTTTGTCCTTTTACTTTTTTATTAGATTTGGCGGTAGACTTTTTCCCTCCCCTACCCTTCTGACCCTTTCCCTTTTTTGCCTTTTTTACACTCTGCACCGGGGTTGTGTAAGGGAACACCAAGGGAGTTAAACCGCCGAACCAATTTGAGTAGGTGTTGAAATATCCATTTTTCTAAGTTTACAAACACCGTCTTCACAATAAACTTCAAGCATATGGGTCTTACTTTTACAAATAAATTTTATACAAGAACTGGCTGAAGCAAAGTCAATTTCTACACTGAGACTTGTGGCGGGACGACAGTCATTTAAATCAAAACGTTCTGTTTCGAAAATGGAGCAAGACTGTTGTATGTCTGTCTCTCATTTCAGGAATTTGATTCATGTTTTCATTCCAAAGTTGAATTTCAATGTCTTGAATAGTATCTAGGTCAACAACTGGGTAGTAGAGGAGATTGGCGGAATACTTGTGCACGAGACTCACGTCTGTCGTAGATTTCCAAGTGACAATTTGTTTGTCTGTTGAAAAAATCCCCAACTAAGGGATACTTTTCCCATTGAAAAACTGAGGTTCGATTACTGTACAAAACCAAGAGATGATCATGTAGAACATCAAGATCAATGTTAGCGACGCTGGGGGAAGAAAGGTGGTCGTAGTTNCAACTAAGGGATACTTTTCCCATTGAAAAACTGAGGTTCGATTACTGTACAAAACCAAGAGATGATCATGTAGAACATCAAGATCAATGTTAGCGACGCTGGGGGAAGAAAGGTGGTCGTAGTTGAANACCAAGAGATGATCATGTAGAACATCAAGATCAATGTTAGCGACGCTGGGGGAAGAAAGGTGGTCGTAGTTGAACCAAACAGGGAGAAACGATCCCAAAAATTGTTTCTAGGAGGGTGGAAAATCTCACCATGTAACCAGATCTTTGAACACCGTCGGCAGATATTACATTTCCATCATAAGTAAAGGAAATTTTATACGTCTGGAGTGAAGTGTTGATATTTTTCATCAAAGAGTCTACCGTTGGCTCGGCTGGCTCTTCGACTGTAGCATAGGACAGTTCGTCACGGAATATATTATAGCTCAGTGGCATCGTAAGGTCTATATCATTTAACATGTCATTACTCGGTGGGTTTTCTGCCATTGTTTCTCCTTTGGGGAACAATGTTACATTAAATCCAAGGGCGAGAGCATAATCTTGTGGTATCCCGACTTTATCCTTTTCGTCTTTATTGCTGAACCCAAACAGGACTTTGTGAACTTTGTCAACACGAAAAAAAGTCCCAATGTGGGGGCATAGAGCTGAAACAGTTCAATGGACCTGTTTAGAATTTCCTCATACCTTGAAACTTCTTTTTTCCAGACATTGATGATCATTTTGTATCTCCAGATGACTGTAATCTTATTGTCCTCGTCATGGTGACCAAATATAGTTTGCTTTCCTTGTTTGCCTTTGGAAAATACCACAAATCACACAAGGCAACTTCAAGGGGTAATGATGCACCACACTTTATTTGATCTAATAGTTTATTACGAAAAGAGTTTGTTTTGTATGCTGGAAAGAAACTTCTAGACGAGTTACTACTCATAGTCACATACTTTGAGAATGGTGTCATTTTTCTGAGAGCCATTATGATTTGGCGGGAATTGGAACTGGATTCAATTCTTCGGTCAAGAAACTTCCTGAAACAGAAAAGTAACGTGGCCTTGATACTTGGCGTCTAATTTGAGACTGAAAACAATTACCAATAATTTTGTTTCCTTCAAGAGATTCCAAATAGTAAAATGGAAGGACAGCTTTGATTGCTTTTCTTATCCTAGAAGAATCCAATCATGAGTCTATGATTCAATGAAATTCCCGTCAAAAACTTACTTGAAAATGTTGGTTGAATACTGAGTCTTTGATGCCTTTTTAAAGGTTAGCCGATTTCTTGCGATCCTTACAAACTGTCCGACCTAAAAACTTAAATTTAAATTCCCCCGTTCCGACTGTCTGGGACATTTCTTACTTTATACTTTGGAGTTTGGGATTTGGCCATGATTAACTTGTTGTAAACATTTCAAAATACCAAGTCTTTGTTGGCGGGATCCAGGGCCTCTGCAGGGGTCATTTTTACAGTAAAATGGTATCTAAGGAAGAGTGTGTGTGGTAAATTACATTATATTTACAAAAGGTTTGTTTTTGGATACCTGTTGTTGTAATTTTGAACGACGTGAGGCCAGAGAGACTTGAAAGAAGCCCCAGGGTGTACCTTTTCCATTCTAGTCATGGTTTTTCGAAGGGTCTGAATCACCCTCTCTGCATACAACAGAGTACACTTGTTAATGTATAGACTCTGCAGGGTATATATTCTATTACCTGAGATGCCTTTCTAGTTGATCTCACAGAGTAGAGGTGAATGTTATGATCTTTTAGATAAGAGTCCATGTCGTGATTCCAAAATTCCTTTCCATGGTCCGATAGTATGAAATGAGGATAGTGCTAGAAAGTTTTCATATGTCTAGAGAGAATTGTAGAAATGCCTTTTAAAGGCAGGAATGACTCACCCCAGATTGCTTAAAGACGCTTTTGAGCGCGGCCAAAACTGATGGGCCGTTCTTGTGTTTGGTATAGGCTGTATATAGAAATCGGGAAAACATATCCAAAACTACAAGTACAAAGGAAAACTTTTCACGTTCTGCGGTTTCCCTGTCTAACTGCATCAAGTCCATGGCATAGCTCATATGGGGGGAAAATGTAAGAGTGGGACGAGTTTTGGGCTTTTTAACAACGGGGCGATGAATGGAATATGACTCGATGCCAGACAAAATCTCCCTTACTTTTTTTGGGTCCTTGTACTTTCCTGTTTTAAGAAACGTGGGTAAACCACTATAACTCTCACTCTTTTTTTTGTCTAGATAGTTTTTTTATTTGTCTTGCAGACATAATGAAATTCTTTTACAAAATACAAACTGAATGAAATAAAAAATTTAAAAGTCCAATTGCTTTAAAGTTTCCACTTCCAGAGTCTGTAGGCGGAAGACTTCCTCTTGCCACTGTCGTAAATGTTGACTGTGATTACGGACAAGAAATTAGCTAAAGTTTTTTGAAAAAAGCAATCCTTCTAGAGATTTCGATCGACCTGTTGATAGAGAATGTTGAAATATTTTAAATAAAACACATTATTATTTATTACCCAATGCGACGTAAATTATCTGCGGGTTCATTTTGTAGAACATGCTATCATACTCCTTGTCTCCTGGAAGTCCAATGACAACACTTTCATAAGTCTGACCCTGAAACGAGGAAAATGAATTTCTATTCTTTATCCAAATAATTATTTCCCAGACCTGTGCTTTGTGAACTGTCATGGCGAATGCCAGCTTCAAAGGATATTGTGTACGTTGAAACGATTGCCTGAGGAGGGGGTCATAGATTGGATAATTTACTGGTGTTATGGGAATATCGTTACGGAGTGCATAAGACTTGCCACAATAAAAATCTGGCTTTACAAAAATATAGGTAGGGAAGCCTGCGTCGTCCAATGTTTGGCTAATCTCGGTCACTGTCGCTAGAGCTCCATTATATAATCCTAAAAAATTCAAGGTTAAAGCATAGTGTGAGGTAAATAGCTCACAAGGCGTACCTGCGTCGGTGAAGAGATTTCTGAAAAGATTAAAATCATCAACAGACATGAGTAAAAGCATATTTGTAAAAGATAAACTCTCTTTAATCTCTTCACCTTGTGATCATGACCCTAGCTCCGACACAGATTGTAAGCGTTTCAAATGATTCCAAGGCTCCCCTTCGTCTATCCACCGAGTTGATGTATACAATTTCACTTTCAAAGTACTTGAGCTTATGTCTAAAGGGACAGAGGAAAGGATATTATAGGATTGGATATATACTCCAAATGAAAAAGTTTACATGTTGTATGAATCGACTCTTTTGTTATCTCCAAAGAGATAGGGTGAGTCGAGGAACCTTTCCAGCTCTGTTTCTTTAACATTGTCAATCACCCTTGTCTGTAGAGCCTTCACATCGTCATCAGTGAGTATGCCCATCCTCACTCTTGAAAGAATCCCTTTAAATATGGCTTGCTCTGGACCTTGACGCATAATCTCAATTAATAAGATAACATGATCAAATGTAGTATATGCGTCCATTCCATCCTTAAGCAATCCAGTTGATTCGTCTTGGCGGTAGAAAACAACCTTGTCTGCAACAGGTCTTAACCTAGGGTCCAGTATATTATTTTTATCTCATTCATTATAAATATATTCTCAACCCTTACTGTGCCAAGTCTCCCATCATACAAATGGTCAATCCTTCCCATTGTTCGCTGGGATTGAAAATGGCTCGAAGTCTACGCTCAATGTATCCAAGTAGTTTAATTCCCAACAGACTCAACTCATCAAAGATGATAAGTTTCACCCCTTTGAGCCTTTCAGCAGGAAAAGCGGTATGCTCTTCGGGTTGAATTCTCTTAACTTAACTTAAAATTAATTAGTCGAAAACCTTAAACAAATATATTAACGGGTTCGTGTGTTTTTTTAAATACTAAGGGTTTTTATTCTGTAAGAAAGGACACTTAGATAAAACAAACAGCATCCCCCCCCAAAAAAAAAGAAGCAACACTTATCTTTCCCACCAAATTTTCCTAAAAATCGACCCAAAAAAATTTTTGACGCTTTTTTCTATACACTTTTAAATATAAACTCAAGATGATTATTATCATCCTCCTACACAAATCAAACTTTCATCAAAAAAAAAACTTCAGTTCTTCTCTCATCCTGTAAAAAAAAACTTCAATTTTCCCCTAATTTAAAAATATTATTATTATTATTATTATATAGCGACGGCCATCTTTAATGGCATCCATACTTGTAGAAAATGGCGTCGAGTCTACATACTCGACACCAAAGTTCTTTCCCAGACACAACTCCCATCTTCCATTCACAGATGAACTGCCATGCCACAACACCCCATCTACATGGGATGATAGAATTACATGGCATGGCAGCCATTTTAAATTATTTTTTTAGTGGACATCCTTCACTAACTGACGGAGAAAAGACTGATAAAAGATAAACTCAATCAATCAATCAATCGATCAATCAGTAGACATTTATAAGTTTACACGCTTGAGACAAAATAAAGCTTTATTCATAGTATTTCGGCATCATTGGTGCCTGTATCGGACGAAGCAAATTTGTAGGGTAGAGTAGAAATTGTTGGTGCTCCATAGGTATGTTATGCTACGATTGGCAGAAGTTTACTTGCAATGGCAAGAAACTCAATGAACCGTTTGTGTATAGTTTGCTGCACCAACACGATTGTGACTACACAAAATTATACACACAATCGGATGAGACTAAGCTTTAGACATAAAAATATTATAAAAATAGTACGAGAACCCGAGACGTGTCTATAATCCGAAAGAAATCGTTTCCAAAGAGTCTTTTTACAACCTAGACTTCACGAAATAGACGATATTATAAATATTTTTAACATCATTAATAATATTATTTTTTCATTCATATTTATACGCATTATGCAAGCAGAATTTATGAATTGTAAATATAGATAAATGGAAATGTTGAACGTGATAAGCACAAAATATTGTGATAGTTGAAATTACACAGTCCGAGTAACGTAGACCAATTACGCCATAGTACCATATTGCATTCCTCTAGAAGGAAAGACGGACAAGCGGATTGAGGAATTACATAAACCCATGGAGCTATGCTGTTCACGGTTAATAATGGTATGAGTATAACCATATTTTTGTTTCATAAATAGATTGATAGATACATAGCTACCAAAATGGCCAAAGCCAAAGAACAAAAAAGCTTACTACTTACAGCTGATGCATACAGTTTCCTAACGGAAAAAAGAATATATTAAATTTTTGTTCTTTTTCTTTGGTCTAGGTCGATAACTAAATGTATGGATATAAGGATAGATAGATGTATAGGTTTAAGTTCTGTTTATACGTAACTTTTCTAAAACCTTTTATGGATTTGTTTCTGGAAAATGATTTACAAACATTCAAGATTTACCTTGTATGAAGTTTCAACCAACAAACTATCTAAAAACTAAAGTAATATTTTTGTTATAGCATCAATTTAAGACAAAACTATGGTAATAGAGTTGATATAACGTAACTCACATAATCTAGTTTAAGCATTAAAAAAATTAATTTGGTAGTATACTGCACAATGTAACACAAGATAAGTTAACACGCATTCAAATTCAGTAGGCCATTATTCTTTACCCACAATTTGTGTAATTTAAAAAAAATAACATTAGTTGATGTAGTAGAGGCTATTGAAGGTACTCCTAAAGGTCTTCAGTCAATTTCAATGATTTGAATGTCGAGAAACCCCCAATATTTCACTCGATTCAGTGTCGAAAGTGGTTCATTTACTTAGTATTACGTGCAACTGAGTCAAATATATTCTACAAATTGAGTAGACACTCTCTCTAGTTGGCTACTGTGAGTCAGCCGAACTAAAAAATTTCCACAGTGGACTTTCACCTATCCCTACTTGGCTACTACTTTACAATGCCATCTTCATATAGGACGTTGTTAATTTTGTGATAGAGCTCGTGTGTGAACATTGTAAACGGGACCAGCTATTGCGTAGCAGAAAATGTTTTTGCTTTATAAAATAATTATTGCGATTTGTATCAATTTAAATCAGAGTTTTTTATAGATTTCAATTTGAATAATATTGTCTAAGGAAATATGAACGAATTACACATTTCAAGCTGATTGACAAATTACCACCTAGTAAATTGGTGCGGCGAATGCAGTGAACACAAACGAGTTATATTCTATTGATATTTTCTGTAATATAGTAAAACTTTTTGTAAGAAGACAGGGTTGATTTTCTGAAAACTTTAATAAATTAGTTGTAATAGTCTACACATCGTACATACAACATGTAAATTGTTCACTCTAAACCCTTTGAGTATTTAATACATACAATATCATGCAGGTCCATGGGGCGTACCAGTCTTTGGGAATCTGCTGACGATGGGTTTGGAACCTTTCAAAACGTTCATGGAATGGAAAAAAATATATGGTCCAATTTTCTCAATGCAGCTTGGTTCCTATCCGTAAGAAAAGCTACAAAGTTGAATTGTTTTCATTTTACGACTCAAAGCAGAGGCCAGGTTATGTTTTCTCTAAAATTTGTAGAGCAATAGTGCTCAACGACGAAAGAACAATAAAACTGGCTTTAGGCGATCCGGCGTTTGCNGCTTATGTTTTCTCATATCTAAAATTTGTAGAGCAATAGTGCTCAACGACGAAAGAACAATAAAACTGGCTTTAGGCGATCCGGCGTTTGCCGGGAGGCCAAGGATTCCACTCTTCGTTGATGCTGCAAATGGACGAGGTGAGATGTATATAGTAGAGTACTAATACGTATACCTTACCTCCATAAGTTTTAATGATCAAGGGTTTGCTTGGAGCGATGGGCCTGAAGCTATGTCCCAAAGAAAATTTGTTGTAAAAAATTTGCAGAAGTTCTTACATGGAGACAAGGATGTTATGGAAACCAAAATGCTAGCGGAGATTGAAGAAAGTTTTGAATATTTAAGGCAAAATTCTGGGGAAATTATACAAATGAATCATTGTTTCCAACGGCCTATCCTCAATTCCATTTGGAGTCTCCTTATTGGGAAGCGATTTGAAAGTGGAGATCCTCAATTCCTCACCCTAACGGAGCGTCTTAACAAGTAATTTGTGTATTAACTAATATAGAATTTGCAAGAAATATATTCATATGAAAATAGTTTAGTAGATAACAGTACACATAGTTTTGGCCATAAATGATGAAACATGTTGCACACTGCTGAAAATAGATAATCTTGATAGTGATTAAGTGAATAATTTTTTATGACCAAAAAAATGTTTTCAGTTCAATACTAGTTGACCTTTNAATCTTGATAGTGATTAAGTGAATAATTTTTTATGACCAAAAAAATGTTTTCAGTTCAATACTAGTTGACCTTTTTGCCAATTCTTTCTATATTTATATTATATATTCTCAACTGTTTTCAGCCTACGGCAAATCTCTCTCTCAATATGGCAATGAGTGATTTGTTTTTTTTGTTTTGTTTGATAATTTATTCAAGTGTCAGAGAGCATCATTTTTATAAAAAATGTTAATTTGCTAAGACACCCCNAATCTTGATAGTGATTAAGTGAATAATTTTTTATGACCAAAAAAATGTTTTCAGTTCAATACTAGTTGACCTTTCTGCCAATTCTTTCTATATTTATTCTCAACTGTTTTCAGCCTACGGCAAATCTCTCTCTCAATATGGCAATGAGTGATAGAATTCGGTGTTTGAATATATGAAGTGGAAATTATGTTGCTAAATTGGTTATATGGAGGAAAGGATAAGATAGGAGGCGGGAAATCTTGGTGGAATATGGAGAAAAAATTTGTTTTGACGTCGTCTTGAAAGAAACCACTCTAGATCTTAATGTCAAGGTTGTATAGTAGATTTCGGTTATAAAGTTTATTTAAGCAGACCAAANTCTTAATGTCAAGGTTGTATAGTAGATTTCGGTTATAAAGTTTAATTAAGCAGTCCGAGAAAATGGGTAGAACATAATAGGAGTATATTACATTACTTTTAGTAAATACACCCGTTCAGTAAATACGCTACCAAATTCAAAAAATGCTCACTATATTAAGGATTGTCAGATAAAATTTTCTCAGTGATTGAAAAATATTTAAGAGAGCATAGTCTCGAAGAGAATACTAGTCTCGATCGAAATGTGATTAATTTGTAATTATTTCACTGACGCCATGCTCAAATTTCCTAAAATTCACAGGCATACATACAAATTCTCAATTGAAAAAGCAGACTTCAATGAATATTGGTGCAGATAGACAAACTAAAAATCCAAGGTGCTTCTACAAAAATGGTTGCAGCCATGGTTTATAAGAAACTTAATAGATTGTGATAAGTTTGACGACGATTGGCGTACCTTGTACTGCCAACTAGCACTATACCTAAGATTTGTTTACAAAATGTAATGCTTATTGGTTCTAAACTTGCAACGTGTCTGCAATGGCCCAGCGGCGTGTACATTTAAGTTTCTTACGCTTGTTGGTGGTTGGTTAATCAGTAGTGGAAGTTAAAATTGTTTTTTTATAAAAATTCTGTACAAAAACTTTCAGCAACAATTTTCAAAAACCGACAAAGTGTAGCCTTTCATTACATTTAATTTTAATCACAGCTGCTTCACTTCCTCATAAAGTAGACAATACCAAATTATGTTATAGGTTTACAAGGTTTAGTGGTTATGCAGTATGAGTGTTTACGTTTGATCGGACTTTCGATTCCTACTGGGGGTGTAGTTACTATATTTTTCCAAAATGATAAAAACACATGATTTGCTTAATGATATAATTAACTTAAAACTAACTTTAAATATATATATAATATAAATATTTAAATATAAATAATAAACTAGAAGAAATTTTTTATCTCTAAATTGTTATATAATAAGATATGTAAAATAAATTTAACATGAACTTTAAATAACTAACAAATTAATTGGATTGTAATTGAGTTCATTACAATTGCAACATCATGTTCTTAATATAGTATGGAATGTTTTATGGTGCATTGAACTTTATTATGAATCCAATAATGCGCTACTTTTCCACAAGATATACGGCTTAACATGCATACATTTAATAAAACTAAATTAATAATAATAAATTCATTTTTCAACATNTCCAATAATGCGCTACTTTTCCACAAGATATACGGCTTAACATGCATACATTTAATAAAACTAAATTAATAATAAAAAATTCATTTTTCAATATTAATATATATTTATTTATTTCACTAGTTTTTAATTTCAGCCGAAACGGTTAGTTTGGAATCATAGGTCACCTACGAAGTCCAACGAAATCATTATTTATAAAGCGCTGACTGATTAATGATTTCAACATGACCATAGACTAGGTACAACAATGAGCCGCGGTCATGGCAGCAAAAATTCAAGATAAGCAAATTGCTGCCAATTTTGGAATGAACATTAGCAGTACAATTGTTGTGCGGAAGCTACATTGACAACAATGTTCGAATTATTAGACCATTCATTTCAATAAAGTAGAATATGTCGAAATGGATTCTTTAAATTGTTGACATAATAATTGACATAAGAACCCTTTATAATAGTCAAAGTGATTATTTTTAACTAAAAGACTAAATTAATGAACCAGGCGTAGCTCGTTTTAAGGCAGGGAGAATAATTACTTTTACTTGGTTTAATGTTGCAAAGTTTCACGTATAATTAGTAGAAAATTTTTATGGTATTAATTATTTATTTTGTAAACACATAAATTTGTTATACATTTGTACAGAATTACGAGCTTTGATGGAATTCTGAACCAATTATCAATCGTGGTGAATCCAATTTCCCAATTCATACCAGAATTCTCAGGATACAACAGTATTGTTCGGAGTATTCGCGATATTTACAACTTCATGGAAAATGAATTTCAAAGGGAATCCAGAAACAGGAAACATGGAAACCCAGAAAATTACACAGAGGCATACATGGACAAAATTGAAATTACAGCGGATCCAGAAACAAGCTTTCATAAACTAAGTAAATAATTGAAGCAACATCAATCTATGCTAGAAATATTATTAATCAATACATTCTTTAAGGTCACTGTTATAAGGAGACCACAGCAGAATTATTCATAGCTGTCATGGAAACCATCAGCAGTACCATTGATTTCTTCTTCATTCACATGCTGAGAAATCCTAACGTCTGCCATGCAGTGCAGGCTGAAATCCAGGCGGAGGTTGGCTCACATCGTCATCCCTGTCTTGCCGATCGTTATCGGCTGCCTTACACCCAAGCAGCTATTTATGAAACACTTAGATTCTCTCCTATTTTACCACTCTCAGCTTACCATCGAACGATTGGGGACACACTCTTTGAAGGCTACATCATCCCTAATGATACACTAGTAATTCCTAATTTGTACGCGGCAAACCACGACCCAGTGGTTTGGGGAGATCCTGAAGTTTACAGACCGGAGAGATTTTTGCATGAAACGTCTTTGGAAATGAAGAAAATTGATTCTATTCTTACTTTTTCCTATGGAAAAAGAATTTGTCCTGGTGAACGTCTGTCTAATGACTTCCTTCTTCTCTACATAACGAACATACTACAACAGTTCCATGTTTCCCTTCCAACTAATTTATCTTTACCATCACTCGAAACAATTCCTGGTTTGGTTTGTTCCCCTAAACACTACAACATTGTTTTTACTAAACAAAAGCTTGGTAGAATTGAATAAATTTCTTATGATATAATATTAGAAGACGAAAACACTTGGTATTGCTTGAAATGATTATTTCTTTCGCTAAATCCATACTGGATTGTCTTAGAAAAGATTGGAGCATTTGAGTGGAAATGCTTGAATTTTTCCTTTAGGCCTTTCCCAGCAGTACCTCCTCCAATATGTAGTAACTGGTACATAATCTCTGATTTTCCCCTGATTTTAAGCGTTCTGCATTATTCTACAATGACAATATTGTGCCCATCGGAAGCGATATTCTAATATTTAATGGACATTGCATGCAATATCATATCAACTTTGGAATCTGACATTGTAATATAACATTTCTAAATTAAAATTTAGTTTTGACTTTTGGATTGCTTCAAACACTTAAATCGTTTGTATTTCGTCAATTGTTCAACAAAACATAACTTTCTCATCGGTGTAATTCTGGGATTAGCTAAAATGGAAAAATAGATGCAATACTTTCCACGAACTTGTACTAAAAATATACGCGGAGGGAAAATGGTAATTATGCAGCAGTTTATCAGATTTAATGCTACAAACCATCCAGCAATCACGAATAATTGGTAGCTGTAGGTAAAATTTCATATGATAGGTACTTCACTATTACCATCAATATAGAAGTTTGTAAATACAGTGGAACACGCTTATAAGATCTCCAATTTTGCACAAAAAATTCTGGTCTTATAGCCGTCAGGGTCTTATAACGGATATAAGACCAATTTGCTCTTATATAAAAGCTATGACATTTTTGAATGAAATAAGCAGTTATATATAATTTTTTGACGGGAACTTAAGTAGTTAAATGGAAAGCAATCGTAAAGTAATTTTGAGGTATATTATTACTTCAATTAATCTTTAATTTTCGCTTTAAAAATTGCATTTTTAATAGCGTAAAATGATATTGAAGAACCAGTGACATTATTGCAATTGTTAACCAATTTTTACAAAAATTATATCTTTATATTCCTGGAGTGTTTTGGACTTCCTTAACCTAAACTCTCTTTACCTTTCCCTTTGGGAAGAATTGAAACTTAAATCTTAACTCGAGGAATTTTTGCAATTAACTTTTAAGAATAGTTGAAGAAGCGGACGAGTACTGTCAGATTGACACTTCCGATGAGCGGACATCAAAATATTTGATCGCAAAGTTGGAAATACATTGTTGTCTGCATAGGGATACAACTTATAAAATGAACAAAAATTCCTAGATTTCCTACGATTGCTAAAGCAGATCTTACTTCGATCCACTTGGACATCATTGTTTGAACTAACCTACGGTTAATACATACTTAACTGCAACTTTTTTTTTCAAGGTTTCAGAAGGTCAATTGCTTCAATATTGTAGGATATCAAATAAGAATAATTGCATTTATTTACTTTATCAATTTTGAAAATCAATTACTTTGTATATTAACGAATGTAAACTTTAAAAGTAGAAAAGAACTTTGTGGAAGGCACTAGCACATTTAGTAAACACTAGTGCATGTTTAGATTTCAAAACAAATAAAATTAAAGTAAAATGTCGAGATTACGCATGTTTTGGTCTTATATAAGTTCCATCTAGCACGAACTTAAGGTTTAAATTCGGGTCTTATACCCGTTTTGGTCTTATAGCGCGATATTTCCCTCTGCTACATACATTTTTCCAAACCAAGTTCGTCAAAAATTGTTCTTATAACCAAATTAGTCTTATATCAGAAGATTTTATACGCGAGTTCCACTTTACTACAAAAGTTATAGAGATGCAGTTGACATCGTGTGAATTAAATTCAATATTATTTTACTGTAGCCGTTTTTGGCTATAGTAGAGGGTTTTAATATTGTATTTAGTATCTACCGCATTCTCGGGTTAATTATTATTATAAATTACATCAAGTTCTTATAATCAATTTCAGCTGTATATTGACAGCACTTTAACAAATTACCAAGTTTGTTGTACATATATAATGTGCAAAAATTTAGAACTTCTTTTTCATCCAATTTAAAACAAGAAAATATTTATTTATAATTAAATAATATGTTCAATTGTTGTTGAAAAGTGAAAAAAAAATTTGAGATTGAGATTTTGGCCTCAAATTTTTATACAGTGAAGTCCGGATATACTAACTCCGATAAAAATTTGGGAGAGTTGTTGGAAATAAAAATCCATTCCTGTTAGAATAATGTTGAACTGCTCTGACGATGGGTAAATTAAATGCTCAAATCTCCCAAATTTGCTCCATTGTCAAACACCGATAATAATCGATCCTACATATAAAAGCTAAGCGACAACCAACAATCTAAAATGATTCTGATAATGTTAAACTTAAGTTTACTAAATTCTTGTTTCGGTTAATAATTGGGGTTGAACACAATGCTTCCATTATGAATATTCTAAACTCTGTTCTATTCTATTAAGAATGATTTTTAACGTTAATATTTCTTTAAATTTTACTTCAATTTTAGATTATCAAATAATGTAAAACTTGAGTAATATAATGACTACTAAAATATGGTGAGTTAATGTTTCCCGGATTGGAAAGACAATTTCGGCATAGGGTATTTGAAATGTGGCACGGATTATCCCTGGGAAGGCTTCACTAGTTACCTTAACTGTACTTATTTCTGACACTGCAAGCATTCAGCTACTTAGTTCCACTATGAAGGTTTGAAATTAATCGGTAATTGAAATATGGTATGTACCAAGAGTGGTTCTGTAAATATATAGAATCAAAAGTCGTCCATGACCATTCGATAAACAAAATTGTAGTGGTATGCTATAAACTAATCCTGCGTAACACTATTACCTTGACGGACAAAATTCTCCAAATATGGTTGATATAGATAATACTCCACTTTTCTTTGCGATCAGCATCTTATTCTCGATAGATTTTGTGTAATAGTAGATAGCCATATTGTGCGAACAGAACACTAGTGATCAATTGTAAATAAGCTCGGTTTAGAATTTGTTGTTAAATATACGACCCTACCGTCAGATAGTTTAGTTAAGCATCTCGGTTGTGATAATGGTCCGCCACCGTTTACTGAAAAATCAACATCTGCAGTCAACTCAGCATGTCCGAATCCTCCGCGGTTACTATGAACAAACAATGCTACACCAGAATGAATGAAAGTTTTTTTTGGGAAATAGTAAAGTGGCCCAGCCGGATCCGCACCTTCAAATTTCAACTCATTTATTAAATGATTCATTTGAGAACAAAAGGTTCCTTAAAAAATCACACCTGTCACTCGTTGGATTGATTTTGTTGTGGTTTCCAAAAATAGTGTTCCTGCATATCCAATGGCTTGTGCTCCTAGGCTGAGTCCTATCAAATGAGTTGTACTAGCCAAAACTGCGTTAAACTGTGTTAGAAAAATTAGAAAGTCAGAAATTCTTTTGCCGACAATAGGAAGATGTATTGAGGCAGTAGGGCAATTTTTTCAAGTAACTATGAAACTAGAAAACGATGAGTATGCTCCAGATAATTTACCCCAGTCTACCAAAACTACATTTGTGCTCTTATCAAACACATTGTTTAGGTAAGCTGTATATAAAGAGAACCATTATCATAAAGCACAAATGATGCATGTTATTTCGAAATTTATTTGAACCACCATTTTTTATATTGACTTGTGTAGTTGTATTGGACGTCTGTGTAAAGCCATGTGTGATGAGTATTAAGTTCTTTGTTGAATCATATCTGGAAGCAATAACGGATTCATTGTCCAAATATACCAGTTCGTCAAAGTCAGATGTGTTACTGTGAATGTAAATTTAGAAAATTTTCAAGAAATAATTCAGTATTCAAATTTGTCAATTTTAGCTTACTTTACATTGGGATACAGATAAAATTTTATAGTGCTTGGATTGCATGAAATTCCATTTACGACTGTTTCGCACGCCTCGGCTATTGTAGTAAACAAGGCCAGTTTCAAAATTAGAAAATATGTAAGCGTTGATTTCATCCTGAAGACACAAAGTTTTGGAAATTTTTATATGAATTCCAGGAGCTTCGGTTGTATCTGAAATCTGTCAAATTGGAATTCATATGCAATCATTAACTTCGTATCAACCATTTGTAGGATAGTTTGACAATTGAATTGCAAATTTAAAGAATTATTGTAGAAACTTGTTTTCTAATTTTTTGGAGTATAAAATTTTATTCCACGTCTGTTGCAATATACAAAGTGAGTAATCATTTTTTTGCACCCTATCTCTAATTTCACCAAAGCTCCTCCCATTTCTTGTTGTCGCTTGCAATAGAACATCAAAAGATAAAGGTACTTGCGGGTATCAAATCAAAACAAGTATTTGTTTGTGAGGATAGGGAATTCTGTAAGGGTGAGGTGGCACGTTGAGAGAACAAACTCAAAGTGGAGGAATGGGTATACTCCCTTCGCATCCACTNGTGGAGGAATGGGTATACTCCCTTCGCATCCCTACCTCTCTCAAAATAGAACCAATCGACCTCTCTCTCTGACTCTCTGCTTTGTTCCATTGCTTCGCATTAGATTAATATCTTGTCAAAGCAGATATTTGAAGCAAAAAATATTGTGACAGTACACCATTTATTCTGTTCTAATGATGGGTGGTGAACATCGTATTTACATCCAATCCATACTTTTTGAAATCGCGAAATAGCAGTCCACGCTATAAATAAGTCCGATTATTTTTTTATTGTAACAAAGTTTTAGTCAAAATTATCGTACCAATTAATTTTATTTTATTGAAAATTGAAATTAACAAATCCACTGTATTAGCAATTCTGTAATTGTGGAAACAATTAAGAATGTTCTAACACAGAATTTTACCGGCACCTGAATATCGATAATGTTGGCAGCATAATGCAAAACTTGTGGTAATCAATTGAAGTCGCTTTGGATGGGAAGTAGATTACAAAGTCACAATCATGCATGTGTTAAATAGCAATATTTCCGCTATTCGAATATCGGAAATATCGTTAGTAAAATCCAAAAATGACTATAATCAACGCAAAACGATTTGGGAACAAAGTTAACGGCAAATAGGAGTTGAGCATGTGATACACAAAATATTTCTGCTACCTCCTTACAGACCATATCGGTAATAAATTACAAATTCGTCTTAATCATTTCAAAGCGGATTGGATAAAATGTGAAAAACCTGTTTGAATAAAATGTAAATAACAAATTATTAAGCATAGAATTGTAACTATTATGCAATTTATTTCCCATTCACGCTACTTGAATGGATTAAGGTGATTTTTGTATTCTACAAACGATACTGACCATGCTCGAGTAGACGAAATGTTGTGCTATCGCATTATTATTTTCGAAATTTACTTTCCGTCCAATTCATTTTGAATTGATTCCAGCGAATTTTGCATCGTACTACCGATATAGCCGATACACATGTAAAATATTGAGTGTTATCACATGGTAGTATACTCAACTAGTATTTGACGTTAACTTTTCCGCCACACCACATTGAATTGATCACGACCATGTTTTGATTTTACTAACGGTATTGCCGATATTCAAGTAGCCAAAATATTGTGAGCAAGCAAATGCTGGATTGTGACTTTGTAGTCCACTTTTCATCGAAATCGGTTTCAATTGATTACAACGAATTTTGCATTAAGCTGTTAACATTATTGATACTCAGATAGCGGTAAAATTCGGTGCTAGAACGTGTAGAATTGTTATACAATGAATTTGTTTTAATTTCAATTTTCAATAAAATTTAGTTAATTTATACAATAATTTTGAAAAAAATTTAATTTATACATTAATTTTGAAAAAAATTTAGTTGCAATAGAAACAAATATGACTTTGTTAATGGTCTGCACTGCTATTTCGTGATTTCAAAATTTTGGATACAAAGTTTACCTGCCGACTCCTTTTTTTCCTTCTTTATTTCTCTCTGAGTTTCCTAACGTTATTTCATTAGTAAGCCGTAGCAGACTCTAAATTTTGAACTAAATCCTCGCCTTGAAATGTAAAAATGATTTCTTGTGAAAGCTTGCTTTCTAGTTTGCAAATAAACTTTAGCCACCTTGTATTGTAATAAATCAAGTCTAAATGTAATGTAGATCAAGTGTAATAGATCAAATCAAGGTAAACTTTCGAATTCACTGATGGAGATAGCATAAATTATGTAAAATATTTATTGGACAATTTTTTGCAAATCAATTTCATTATTCATTGCAATTTGCTCTACGCAGTAAATTTTAATTCTGGACCGTGACCTTGCTACTATAGCAAACGACTATGAATGATTGTGCTAAAAACTGAGTGCCAAACTGTACCTGCTGACATACGTTGGTTGTGATTGAGATTTCAATTTGCTTAAAATATTTCGAAGAGGGTTAGATAAAAGGTTAGATGATCTTTATATTACTGCAATTACTGTTATGCATTTTGTCAATAAATTGATTCGGTCGCTAAGAGTTTACAACTATTAGTTTGTTAAGATTATAGCTTGTTTATTCATTTATTGAAGACAAAATTCGGTTCGCTGCTTACCTCTACCAATATATACAGAAATTTGCAAGTTTTATGTCCGAAAATTAAAATCGGACAAACGACATCATCTAATGATGAAAGTAAAAATATATTCCAAAACATTTCTCTTGCAAATGGCCTGGATAAAGGAGGGTTAAAGGAGGTCGAAATTTTTATTTCAGCTAGAATAAAGGATGATTGAAATACGCTTTTAAACCCGTAACACAAAATGAGTGGGAACAACTATGTTCTAAGTTGTAAGCTCATGTCATGGTCATTTATAAGAAATAGGAGTGGGATTGTGTTGGAAGTGGTCAAATATCTCCAATCCAAACTTTTTGAAATTGCGAAATAAGAGTCGAAATTATTTCATAATTTATTTATGATTAAATCAAGGTTTATATGACTATGAACGGAAGAATTATTTTGATTTCAACAATAAATTGAAATAGTTATTACAATTACAATGTTTTAGCAATTAAGCATGCTCTAGTACCCAGATTAACCGCTGCATTAATACCTGTAGTATTGGTAGCAGAGTATAAAGATCGTGGCAATCAATATAAATCGGTGTGGCTATAGGGAGTTTACTAAATAACAATTAACTTATGTTTTAGCAAATAGTATTTTCGCTACTTGGATATCGATACTCCTTGGATAATTTATTTATATGGAAACCTCTGCTGGACAGAGGATTTCCATAATTGTCAACAGAAAGGAGATTAGGAATAAAAATAGTGCTTTTGCACGAAGCCCTTGTCCCTTTTGAAGGTATAAAAGGCCAAGCCCGATCCATAGAAAAAAATCATTTTGACTTGTTCTTTTCTCAAAGCTAGAGGGAAGGCAAAATTGGTGCCTGCTCGCTCCAAGTCAAAATCTTCACTCGACCTGCTCCTTTCGGCGCAATAGAGTGTTTTTAAAAACAATAACGTGCTCTACCTGCTCCCTTTTGGTGCAATAGAGCTTTCCAAGATCTTAAAAAACTCAACCTGCTCCTTTCGGCGCAATAGAGTTTTTTTCAGATCTAAATAACGTTTAACTTAATTCAACTATTGTTCACGGTAATTTTGCCCTGAATTATTTATAAAGTTAACGTCATTTTTAACAGAGGAATGATTTGCCCAACTGTGTTTAAGTTTTGGTCGCTGTCTAATTTTGAGACACGACCGCCAAAATAACTAAATTCAAAATTAATATTAAAAATAAAAATTCTGTTTTTATTCCAGTTTCTTTCCTCAATTCCAGAATAAGAGAATCTGAATTTATTGCTCATTCATTGTATTATTGACGTTCATTTATCTTCTCAAAAATTCATCTAAGTAAGTATTTATCTCGCATCCTATTAGGTAATTAAGCGGTTCCCCGAAAACTCGGGCCCGAACAATTAACTTTGTAGAAATTAGAGACTCTTACGGTTTGCATTGCCGTAGAGTCGTTCTTTCCTATAACGCGCGAAAATCCGGCAATTCGGAGACTCGGCTTTTCGCTGACCTCCCATAGGGCACACGTAGGTTCCCTACGCATAGTGTAATATAGGGCCACTACCGCGCTAGATTTTTATAGGATTCCTGAGCATTGCACATATTTGCGAAATTGCGTTCGCGGATTACTCGTCGACAGAAATTTTAGCAGCTCTAGTTTAACGCATAGGTTGACAATAGGATTAATAAAATCTCCGGAATATTTAACTCGACTCTCAAATTGTATATTAGGGGTTGAGCCTTCATACTATAATTTTAGTTTAACGTGGGGAAATTATCGTAAATAATTTAAACCTCCTCCTTTAACCGGCATTCTTATTTTTACAGCATTAACTATTTTGACTTTGGTGTTTAAGCATGTGAAATTATTCCTAATTGGATTTTATACCGACTATCAGCCCTTAGGGGGTTAGGGAAAATTTCAATTGTCATAGTAAGGATTTGCTCATTCCTCTCAACATCGTTTTATCAGCAATCTGCCGTCGTGGATGACCATTTTGATCAACGTTAATCACGCACGATAATTTTCCGCGATCTAATTTCCTGCTACTCCTAAATTTTGATTTTGATAAACTGAACTCGCAGTCAGCTTTTTAGCCTGGCCACGAACGTGGAACTACAAAGAACTTGGATTGAGGAAGTCGATTGAGTATTTCTCAGACTTCCAAAATTTTTGTAAAAAATTAAAATTCATAGGACCAATCATTTTTATTTAATTAGGGTAAGGAGTTAACCCAAATTAATCATATAAATATTTAATAATTTATTAATTCATATTTTAATTTTAATTAATTTTTTCTACATGATTTGTACGGAAATCAATATAATTCGACTAAACTCAAGGGAATAAATAAGGATTATATTTATTTTGTTACCTACTTTACACTCAAACGGATTTGAAAAGAATCAACGACTATTTTGTATTTCGTTAACGATATCAAAGAAAAAGGAATACTGTGTGCTAACACATTCTTAATTGTCATTTTAAAAACTACTTTACATCTAAACCATTTTGAATAGATCACAGCTAATTTTGTGTATTATCTTTATCCGAGCAGCAATAATATTACATGCATAACAGTTATTTTGTGTTCTACTATACTTCCAAATCGATTTGAATTTATTACACCAAGATTTGGATTTTGCTACCGATATTATCAATAAACGAGTAGCTGGAATATGTGCTACCAGATGCTAAATTGCTATTTCGTAATCTACTTTACATCTAAACCGATTTGAAAATATTAAAATGATTCTATATTTGCTACCGATATGGTTGATATCGAAGTAGCGGAAATACACATGGTTGATTGTTGTTTTGCAAAATACTTTATATCCACACTAATTTAAATTGATTACTACGAATTTTGCATTTTGGTAAAAAAATTATCGGTGTTCAGGTAGCAGCAAATTTGGGTGCTAAGGACATAACAATTCTTCCGTTCAATTAATATAAATTTTGTCTAAATCATAAAGAAATTACTGACGTCTTATGTGCTGATTTCGACTGAATTTTCGCTATTTAAAGGTGTTTGGATTGCAGACACATCCAACCTAATCTTCCTCTGTTTTCTTATGAATTACCATGTCATGATCATACCAACAGGAACATATTTTAAATAATTGAAAGTCATTTGGAAAGAAATTAGGTACTTGGGCATAGTGAGATTCGAATCTGTGAATTGCCGCAAAATTGCTGCTGTAACAGGTTCCGTGTTACTGTTGTAACAACNCAATTAATATAAATTTTGTCTAAATCATAAAGAAATTACTGACGTCTTATGTGCTGATTTCGACTGAATTTTCGATATTTAAAGGTGTTTGGATTGCAGACACATCCAACCTAATATTCCTCTGTTTTCTTATGAATTACCATGACATGATCATACCAACAGGAACATATTTTAAATAATTGAAAGTCATTTGGAAAAAAAATTAGGTACTTGGGCATAGTGAGATTCGAATCCGTGAATTGTCGCAAAATTGCTGCTGTAACAGGTTCCGTGTTACTGCTGTAACAACCCCNTTATTAATATTAATATTTAAAATTTAAAATTTAAAATTCCCACAAATACTGAATCTTTTTATCCTTTTATTTGATGTGACACTTTTTTAAGCTTCATTATGCACCGGCTACCTCGAGTAATTTCAATATGAAAATTAATGGCGACGACCATCGCTGGTGAATATATTATAAGTGAGGAATTTGATGCTTATCAAAGAATACGTTTCTTAAATTTTTTTATTTCCTTCATTACAAACATGAACAGGAATGTAACAGAACAGAAAAATTAAAATACAACAGAATTTCTGTTAAATTTACGCCAGAAATCCTGTTGTATACAAGGGAATTTCTGTTGTATTTACGTCTAAAATCGCCACATACACGACAGAATTTCTGTTGTATTTGCGTCTCAATTCCTGTCGTACACATGGCAAAAATTATGTTGTGCTTTTGTGTAGTTATCCTTATAAAGGGTGTCCGGGAAGTAGAGGCACAACTTTGATAATGATATTACGAATGTCGCCTGAAATGAAATCTGCCTTCCAAACATAAGAAACAGAATCAGAATCGCATTTCGTACATGAAAGTGAAGTCCTATTTGTGGTGACTTGAATTAGCAAAAATGTCTAGAAAAAATTATGAGATATTTGCTAGCAGAGCGTATGAGCAGACTAATATTTTATTATATTTTTAAGAGGTATTAGGCTTCTATTTAGAATAATTTTAAACCTCTACCTGGCCATCGTCACGAAAAATTATTATCAGAATAATTAAAGAAAGTGGAGAAAGTGCTTCATCGTCAGTCCAACACACCTGTCCGCACTGCAAATAAACGAGTCAAATTGACGAGGTCTACCAAGCCGGATATCAAAGTATACAACCTTGGGATTACGGGTAAGACCATGAAACAGTCTCTGAAATATGTCAAAGATAAGGAGAATCGAGCGATGACCAGCCTTAGAAAAAGTCTCAAAATTGTTTGAAAGAAATTCCTCACCACGGATGACAAAAATCACGTTATATTTGACCAGTTCCATTTGCCGGGCACAAAGTGTGTGAATGCCTTAGATCAATCTGCGTTGAAATATGGAAAAAATTTACCTAAATCATCAAATTCAGCCGGAAATTTTTTGTTTGGCAGGAGATTGACGAAATTGAGAATATTTCTGAGTCACTTGTTATGGAAGGGTCCTGAACTAAAAAATCTACCTTCCAGAGTGTCTGAAGCAACGATTACTTTCTTTCATACATAAGCATCACGAATTAAAAGACGTTTTATTTTGGCATGAGCAGGCATGTTCACAATTCGCCATTACCGAAATAGACATTCTAAGTCAGAAACTTGTCTATTTTGTACCCAAGTCTCTAAGCCCATTAAACATGTCACATGCAAGAGGAATTGAAGAATTTACGCTATTTGCAAAAACCAATACTGTCAGCTACCCAAACAACCAAAAATCATCAAAGGTTTCAAGCTAATTTGGACAAAATTTCCAAAGAGGCACCGAAAGAAGTAGGAAAAGAGGTGATGGGACAGGCCACCTAAAACCTTCGAGGAATAGGATTCAAAAAAGTCAGGCGGGAAATTTATGAAATTTAAAATAACGAAATATATTAGTAAATATTAATGACAAATTTTCATCCTAGTATACTTATTGGTTGTTCTGCAATGTCGGTTTGAAATTTGTGACTCTACCTCCCGGACACCCTTTACCTTGCATACGAATCACGGCTTCGCTTACCGTTCTTTGCCTTACGGGATCACTCTACCGTTTTTATTAGTGTTCCTTATGTGACTTCCAGTGTTTGGTCATAGGCAGAGACACTGACTCCGGGAGATATGCCTCTGTGAGTTTAAATGTTGGAAGTTTACTTTAACCCATGAATAAATTCAACTCATATAACTCATTTTATTTACTAAGCGTTAAAAGACGTTTGGCTACATGAAAATATCAAATTCATTGGGGGGATTAATTTGGTGCAGAAATTCTTTTTCGAAAATTTCTCTAGGCGAATCAGCCAACTTTTCCGAAAATCATTATCTAATTTAGTCTCGCATTAATTTAATTCGGGAAATATTTTTTGAAAACTACAAAATGCATTTCAAAATAAACTCATATCACTTACTCAAAAGACATCCGATTCCAGGACAANTTTTTGAAAACTACAAAATGCATTTCAAAATAAACTCATATCACTTACTCAAAAGACATCCGATTCCAGGACAATATTAAATTTAGGGTGGGATAAATTTGTTCGCTGCAAATTTTTCAGAAATCGTTATAATCTTGTTAACTAAAAACGATCACTTTACCGAATGCTCAAAGATGTATCTGCTTCTATAAAAACACCAGCCATTGAACGGATTAATTAGGGATAGGATATTTTTTCAAAATCATAATATTTAATGTTGAACTCATAATTTATTTTCCACTGACATCTTTGGTTCTGGGAAAATACCAAATTTAGTCGTGAATTATTTCTATTTCGCAACATCTGTTTTCTAAAATAACTGAAATTTATTCAAAAAATTTTGAGAATTAGTTAAAATGCATTCTATCGCTTTATGTTTATTGTTTAGCTAATCATACTCCAGATACTTGCTCTGGTGATCCATTTGCATCATATATACAAACATCCAAGGCAACATCCACGATTAAATTTAATATTTTTTCTTGTAACCAGATACAGTGTGTCTAATTATTTCAAGCCATAAAAAAAGGGACTTTTGGCCCCATGCTCTTTTATTGGAGGAAGCAAGTGCCTTAAAATTAATGGTCAAATTACATCGTATACACTGACAAATTTTTTTTACTGGGTGCGCAGTACTTTGAAAGTCTACTGATTATTCAGAACCAACCGAAATTCGCCTCTGAATAATCATTAAAATATCATTCTGATTATGCGGTACACACGGTGTCGAACTGAATAAGCAGTATNAAGGGACTTTTGGCCCCATGCTCTTTTATTGGAGGAAGCAAGTGCCTTAAAATTAATGGTCAAATTACATCGTAGGGGTAAGTTTTTACAATTTCGGAAAAACCATCCAAAAGTAGTGTAACAAAGTCAAAAAATAGTAAAAAAATTAAAGCTCTACGATCACCAGAAAAAACGCTATGATTTTTTGAAAATTGCAAGTTTTGGATGAACTTTTGTAATCCCAATCTCTTAGTACATCGTCTCGAAATAACATCCAAAAATTACAAATTTCATAATTTTTTTCTAGTAATCGTAGAGTTGTTTCTTGATGTTTTCACTTTGTTAAACTACTTTTGGATGGTGTTTCCGAAACAATTAAAAAATTTCCCGAAAAAGTTTTTACTACAAGTAATTTGATCATTGCTTTTAAGGCACCTGCTTTCTCCAACAAAGAGCACGGAGTCAAAAGTCCCTTCCCTTATGCCGTTAAATTAACTACAGTACGAAAGGTAGCGAAGAATTTTTTTTAACTTTTTCTTTTTTTTCGGAGGGAAACCTAAAATATTCGTAAGGAAAGGGTTGTGTTCATGCATTCTATAAACGATGCACAATGTCTGGGCAAATTCAAAGCGTAATCTAGTCTAGATTGGACATTTATCATAATTGTAAATTTAATACAAAAATTCCAATTACAGTAAAGTTCGGTTATAGTGACCCCGTAGGGACCGGCAGGATTGATTCAGTATAGCCGGAATTCATTAGATCCGTATAGTGAACGGACCATACATTTCAATAATTGTTCATTATATCCAAATACTTTATTATAAATTCAACTACGTCGATGTAGAAAAGTACTAGGGGATGAAAATTTGCTTAAGACTGAATATGGTTATGTTCTCATGATAATGCTCCCCACCAGATCGAGTACTTCTAAGCAACAACGAAAATGTTTGATGACTGGATTTTACTTTTATCTTGCAGTGTGTTAACTAAAACTCACTTTGAGGTTCCATCAAAGTCGTATGCATAGATGGGCATAGAAGAATAAGAAAGAATTCATTGAGAAATTCAGACATATTTCATGCGTGTTCACTATAACCGGACAAAATGACTCTTGGGACCGGTAGGTTTGGTTCACTAAGGCCGGAAGTTCAAAATAGCCGATTTCATTATAGCCGGACTACTTAACACATAGTCTCTCATTTGCTTGCCAGGGACCGCAAAGTGTGGTTTGTTATAGCCGGAGTTCTATTATACCCGGAGTCACTATAGCCAACGTCACTGTATGTTAAATGTCCAATCTCAAATTGTCTAATTCTGTCACTCGAGTTACCCAAATTATTGGGTCAAAAATTTTTTTAGCCAGTGTTAAATACCAGTGAAGACTTCAGTCAAAGAAATGCCACTTTCAGATTTGTTGATTTTTAAATAAATAAATTTCCAAAACATCTCAGTTTCCAAAGACCCACAGTGAACTCCGATTTTAAAATTGGTAAGTAATCAAATGCAAATTTTCGAAACATTTAATTATTACAAAGAACAAATGGAAACCTCCGTGGAAGAAATGCCACTTTCAGATTTGTTGATTTTAAAATCAAAAATTTATTGAAATCCATGACGACGCAGTTAAATATGCTTATTGAAGAACTTGTTTCAGATAATTAAATGATTAATGTTCATTTTTTCTTATACAAACTTAGTTGAAAATAATTTTGTTTTCTTGATTTTTTTCTTCCACACTTCTTTTGAATCTCTTTCTTCTTTCTTTACAACCTTAGGTTTCTAAACTGCTGCATAATCTCCTTTTTTACCGTTCTAATATCTCTTGTTCTTCGAATTTGAGCAAAAGTATTAGAATATTTCAATAAACACTCCTCCATAAATTCATACTAAATCAAGCCGACCCGTCAAGTCTTTGGGACGGAATGGGTCTACTTTTAAAAATCAAAAGACGGGACGGGGCAGGTCGACTTTTAAAAAATCAAGACGGGACTGGGTGGCTCGACTTGAAAAAAGTCAAAACACAGGACGAAACTGACTGTGAAAAAGTCAAACCACGGGACAGGATGGGTCAATTTTGAAAAGGCCAAAAGAGAGGACGGGACGAGTCGACTTTGAAAAAGTCAGAAGACGAGACGGGACGGGTCGCCTTTGAAAAAGTCAAAAGACGGGAAGGGACGGGTCAACTTCGAAAAGTCAAAAGACGGAACAGGACGGGTCGACTTTGGAAAAAGCAAGAGACGAGACGGGACATGTCAACTTTGAAAAGGTCAAAAGACGGAAAGGGACAGGTCGAATTTGTAAATTAAAAAGACGGGGCGAAAAAGTGAAAANGGTCGAATTTGTAAATTTAAAAGACGGGGCGAGACGGGTGACTGGACGGGTTGTCTTTAAAAAAGTCAAAAGAAGGGACGGGTCTACTTTGAAAAATCAAAAAACGGGGCGGGACCAGTCGACTTTAAAAAAATCAAAAGATGGGACGGGGTGGGTCGACTTTGAAATAGTCAAAAATCGGGACGGGTCCATTTTGAAAAATCAGAACGGGACGGGGTGGGTCGACTTTGAAAAAATTAAAAGAGGTGACGGGACAGACTTTGAAAAAGTCAAAAGGCGGGTAGGGATGGCTCGACTTTGAAAAAGTCGATGGCGCGGGACAGGTCACTTCACACTTCCCGTCTAACCGACACTTCCCGTCTAACTTGACACTTCCAGTCTAACCTTCTGACTTTTACTAAGTCGACCAGTCGAATCCCCTATTTTGGCTTTTTCAAAGTCGACGCATCCAGTCCGCTCTTTTGACTGTTTCAAAGTTGACCCGTCCCATCTAGTATTTTGCCTTTTGCAAACTCGACCCGTCCCGTCTCGTCTTTCGACTTTTTCAAAGTCAACCGGTCCTGCTCCGTTTTTTGATTTTTAAAAGTAGACCCGTCCTGTCTTTTGAATTTTTCAAAACTTTTTCAGTCGATCCTTCCCGTCCAGTCTTTTGACTTTTTCAAAGTCTACTCGTTCCTTCCCGTGTTTTGACTTTTCCAAAGTCTACCCATCTCGTACCGTATTTTGACTTTTTCAAAGTCGACCTGTTCTGTCCCGTCTTTAAACTTTTTCAAAGTCGACCCACCCCGTNACCGTATTTTGACTTTTTCAAAGTCGACCTGTTCTGTCCCGTCTTTAAACTTTTTCAAAGTCGACCCACCCCGTCATGTCTTTTGATTTTTAAAAGTAGACCCGTCCCGTATTTTGACTTTTAGAAAGTCGACCCGTCCCGTATTTTACTTTTTCAAAGTCGACCCGACCCGTCCAGTATGTAGTAGTTTAGAAAGGAATCCAAGGGTGAAAAGAAANTTTTACTTTTTCAAAGTCGACCCGACCCGTCCAGTATGTAGTAGTTTAGAAAGGAATCCAAGGGTGAAAAGAAAAAATGAAGAAAATCGAAAAAAAGTGTGGAAGAATAAAAAATCAAAAAGAAATTTAAATAGTTTCAACTAATAAGTTTGTATAAGAAAAAATAAACATTTTTAAACAATTATTTAATAATGTTAATTTATGAAATTCGGTATGTAAGAGTTATAATAAAGTCTTCGATAAGCAGATTTTACTGTCGTCATGGATACCAACAAATTTGTAATTTTAAAATCAACAAATCTGAAAGTGGCATTTCTTTGACTGAAGTCTTCAAGTGTTTTTAAATTCTTTTTCCTTTCAATTATATATATAAATTTTTATATAAATTTTTTTTCTATAGGCAATATTTAAATTGGGTATTTTATGATATGTTTTTTATATAGATTTGCTTTCCTCCTAGATAGCATTTAACCTGGGTAAGATTTTATTTTCTCGGAATTATTTTTTATTCATCCAATACTAATGATTTTAGCCGCGAATTTAATTTGTTCCTTATGTTTAATTAAATGAGATAAATCCATCCATGTTCAGAACGAACAGACTCTAGTGTGAAAAAGACCCTCTGCATTCAATTCAAAAGCAAAATTTTCCGACTTGAAGAAAGTTTCCAGTAGTGTCAACTGCGAAAGTTTCAACCAGTCTTCACTATGACTCACAGTTTAGCTGAGTCAGTCACCGAATCTCTAAACATTTGGAGTCCGACTTTCGGACCCATGAGTATGACTCCTTGATTTTGGGAGGTCACTGAATAAAAAAAATGTACATAATGAAATAAAAATAAGTAAATATGCGTCATGTAATACAAACTATGTAAAATTGTGTATGACCATCTGAAATTAGAAAATAAATATATATTTAATGATAGAAGTAGATGGGAAAAATATGGAAAATTAGTCCGTTATGGTCATCTTCGCAAGGCGGTAAATAATCATGACTGAGTCAAAAAGGAGTCAGTCACCAAATGACTTTCTATTCCTAACTCTGACTCAGAGTCACTGTAAGAGTCATGCACCAAGAGTTCGTATCTTTGAAAACAACAGTTTCAAATTCGAAATTAAATGTACATAAAAAATGTAACCTCGTTAGACCAACTCTGAATTGCATCTGAGTATGGTCAGGATGAGGAATTTTTGATCAGCACAACTCGCTGAGGAAAAGATTAGAACATTAGGAGAGAGGGAGAAAAAAAATTCTTCTTCGCTACCTAACATACTGTAAACTCACTATGTGTTTGAACACTGAATGAGTGCTAATAGTTTATTACAAAAAATTCTTTTAGACTTTCCAAATACATATCTGGGGCCAAATTATACCGCGACTAAATTTTGTATATTCATGCAACGAGATGTTTTTAACGCTTAGCAGTAAGTGATATAAGTTTATTTCAGATTTTTGTATTTTACATATTTTGTATTAAGTGAATTCCAACTCAGCCATACCTCAGAGTAAATTCCCAACGTTTAAACTCAGAGTCATAAATCTTGGAGTCAATTCATTCTGACTCAGACAAAAAAATTGGAGTAATAGAGAACACTTAAAATCGCAGAGTGATTCCGGCAATGCAGAAAATGGTCAGAGATGTTTGGGTTCGTATGCTAAGGGTAAAGATAACTAGAAAAAGTACAACAGAAATTCTGCCGCGTACACGACAGGAATTGGGCCTCAAATACAACAGAAATACTGTCGTGTATGCAGGGAATTCAGACATAAATACAGCAGAAATTCTGCTGTGTACAAAACAGGCTACAACTCGTACTGGGCACATATAAAGCATATTGCACATGTTCGATGAATATTACCCCCCGTACATTCTCAAACACTTCGCGTTAGGAATGTGCAAATATAATATGCACAATGCGCACGTGTAATATGTGCCGCGTAAATAAACGTCAACTGCGCATATACAATGTGCAGAGCTATTGTACAATGAGCACCGGGCACGAGCTATGTGTGCTGCGCAGGTGCAGGAGGTTGATTCATAGGTAATCGGGTATGGATCTGAGTCCATTTTTAATAATTACTATTTAAAAATTTTAAGTAATTTGATTTTTATAAAAGACAAGTGAAGAAAACACTTTTGAAAACAAACAAAAAAATTCAAAAAGATTCTGACGCATTCTCAAGGGTGAACCTAAGATCAGACTCCTGCTAGAACTTAGATTGTCGAGCCACATATTTGCAAAGAATTTGATATTGTGTCTTAACCGAGGATCAGGTTCAAACTCGGCTTAATGGAATCTCAGCTCAAGTTCAGATTTCAACTCTGATTATGGATTCCAACCAGANTTTGAAAACAAACAAAAAAATTCAAAAAGATTCTGACGCATTCTCAAGGGTGAACCTAAGATCAGACTCACACTTGAACTTAGATTGTCGAGCCACATATTTGCAAAGAATTTGATATTGTGTCTTAACCGAGGACCAGGTTCAAACTCGGCTTAATGGAATCTCAGCTCAAGTTCAGATTTCAACTCTGATTATGGATTCCAACCAGAAGACCTTGAGCTTTCAATGAGGATATGGAAGTCCTAATCCCTCAACATTCAGTTGACGCTTAACTGCAATTATTCAAAGAAACAACAAAATTCACTTATGTTGATTGCAACATGTTAGCATAAATTGANAATGGAATCTCAGCTCAAGTTCAGATTTCAACTCTGATTATGGATTCCAACCAGAAGACCTTGAGCTTTCAATGAGGATATGGAAGTCCTAATCCCTCAACATTCAGTTGACGCTTAACTGCAATTATTCAAAGAAACAACAAAATTCACTTATGTTGATTGCAACATGTTAGCATAAATTGATATTGTACAAAAATTCTACGAAACCAAACAATAGGAGAACCCGACCGAGTAAAGGAAGCGAAAACAAAAAATTTTAAATGGCCATGGGCTCAACCTGTTTAACGATTATCTGCTAGTAACCTTGAATAGATTCTTGTAACTTGGTGATTATGACAAAAATGTAGATAAAGACAATCTACTTTTACACTAAACACCTCAACTGATATTGATTTGTATAAATTCGAATGCAAAGTCCACGTGATTTTTAGATAAACTAATCTGGTTATACTTTGTCAAACCGAAGTTGATATACAAACACATAGAAACCAAGCCAACATGTTCTTCTTCTTTCTAGGTAGTTTAGTTGTTGGAATAATCTTTTATTATATTTGGAATAAACCAAAACCGAAAACCGAACCTCCAGGTAATTGACTATTATATTCATGCTAAGGATTCTCGAACTCATGACAAGTAGAGGAGTTGAGAGAGAGTAAAACCCGGTATCTGAAAACTCTTTAACTGCATTTTATAGTTTTTTAAACAAAAAATTAATCAGCAAATTGTAATTACCTAATTACTCTCTCTCGCCTATAACCCGCAAATTTAAACATGCACGTAAATCAATCACATTACCCGAACCTCGCAGATAGCCCTCACTTTTCTCATTCGTTAAAACCTCAAATTCAAGGAATTTTTATTCATTGGACTGTTAACTGTTTGAAGAATTCCAATCAATGTTAACAATGCGCATTACTCACAATCG
>NIPM01000912.1:0-38063 GCA_002738285.1 Holacanthella duospinosa | reverse complement strand
AATAGATGAAAATTACCTTTTTTTTAACTAAAGATCTATAAAATTTGCTTTTATTCTTTTTGCAACGGTCTTATATCCTTTATTTTTTTGAAATATGTTTAATACGGAAATTTACTTGAGTATCACTCAAGCCGGTTATACTAACCTCCTAAAAGAGACTTTTTAAATAGTATTAATCCCGAGTAAGAAGGTTTGCTGACTATACTTTTTCCTTTCTTAAATTAAAGACTTGTTTATGATATTACTTAATAAGACGCCAATCTATAAATCAATTAATCCGGTTTAGGAATTGTTCTTTTATTTTTAGATAACCAGATTAAATAATTATAAATGTTAAGCTTAATTTTTTTTATTTATAGTCCCATAGAAGTTAAAATAAAACTATATTTATCCTAATAATGATATTAAAACTACCTTGCAGTAGATTTATTATTTATTAAACAGAAAATAAATATAATTTTGGCTTGAGTTAATAGTATTTGTTCAGAATTAGTCCTGAAAAACAAATTTAACTAACTAGCAATTTAAATTAATTATGAGATAAATATTTTTGTTAAAAAAAAATCATATATTTTTGTCCCATAAAAAGAATAGAAATGGCAAAGAATTTAGTGATTGTGGAGTCGCCTGCTAAGGCTAAAACAATAGAAAAATTTTTAGGAAAAGAATTTCAAGTAGAGTCAAGTTATGGACATATTGTGGATTTGCCTTCGAAAGAATTAGGTGTTGATGTTACTAAAAGTTTTAAACCTAAATATGAAATTTCTTTAGATAAAAAAGCTGTAGTTAAAAAACTTAAAGATTTATCTAAATCAGCAGATACCGTTTGGTTAGCGAGTGATGAGGATCGTGAAGGAGAAGCAATAGCCTGGCACTTAGCAGAGACATTAAAATTAGGCGGAAATAAGACAAAACGGATTGTTTTTCATGAAATCACAAAATCAGCTATTCTTAAAGCAATTGATAATCCGAGAGGAATTAATTATGATTTAGTCAATGCACAGCAGGCAAGAAGAGTACTCGATAGACTAGTAGGATATGAGCTTTCTCCTGTATTATGGAAGAAAGTAAAAGGAGGATTATCAGCAGGAAGAGTACAATCAGTTACCGTAAGGTTAGTTGTAGAACGTGAATGTGAAATTAAAAATTTCAAAGCTCAAGCTTCTTATAGTATTGTTGGAGAATTTTCTAATGAATCCGGAAAAGTGTTCAAAGCGAAACTACCAAAAAATTTTGCTACAAAACAAGAAGCCGAAGATTTTTTAAATAAAAATATAGACTCTAATTATAAAGTTTCTGATTTAGAAACAAAACCTACAAAGAAGTTTCCGGCAGCACCTTTTACAACATCTACTTTACAACAAGAAGCGGCACGAAAATTGTATTTCCCTGTAGGGATTACTATGAAAATAGCACAGAAATTGTATGAAGCGGGGTTAATTACCTATATGAGAACAGATAGTGTTAATCTGTCAAATGACGCTGTAGACGCTGCAAAAGAAGAAATAATAAAATCTTATGGTAAAGAATACAGCAAACCGAGAACTTTTGTCAATAAAAATAAAGGAGCACAGGAAGCACACGAGGCTATTCGTCCTACTGATATGTCAAGACATACTGTTGCTATTGATAGAGAACAAGCAAGATTATATGATTTAATTTGGAAAAGGACACTAGCTTCACAAATGAGTGATGCACTATTAGAAAGGACTAATATTAAGATTCAGGCTTCAAACTATGAAGAACAGTTTACAGCAGCCGGAGAAGTTTTACTTTTCGAAGGATTTTTGAAAGTATATCTGGAAGGGCACGATGATGAAGAGGAAGAACAAGAAGGTATGTTGCCTGTGATGAAAGTAAACGAAAAACTGTTAAATAATTATATTACAGCAACAGAAAGATTTACAAGACCTGCTAGCAGATATACAGAAGCCTCATTAGTGAAAAAATTAGAAGAATTAGGGATAGGAAGACCATCTACCTATGCACCAACAATTTCTACAATTATTAATAGGAATTATGTTGAGAAAGGAAATTTTGAAGGACATGAACGAAGATATATTCAAATGGTTTTTCTATCCGGAAAAATAGTAGAGAAGAAATTGAAAGAAAATGTAGGCTCAGATAAAGGGAAGTTAGTGCCAACAGATATTGGAACCATAGTAAATGATTTTTTGGTGGATCATTTTGAAGCAATATTAGATTATAATTTTACTGCAAAGGTAGAACAGGATTTTGATGAAATTGCTTCAGGTAAGGAAGATTGGACCATGATGATGAAAGATTTTTATAATAAATTTCATCCTACTGTTGTTGAAGTAGAGAAAAATGCAGGAAGGGAATCCGGAGAGAGGATTTTAGGAGTAGATCCTGAGACGGGAAAGCAGGTGAGTGTTCGATTAGGGAAATTTGGTCCGATGGCACAAATAGGAGCAGTAGATGATGAACTGAAAAAATTTGCAGGCTTAATGTCTAATCAAAATATAGGAACAATTACGCTTGAAGATGCTTTAAATTTGTTTTTGTTGCCAAAAGTATTGGGAAATTATAAAACAGAAGAAGTAGAAGTAAATAATGGGCGTTTTGGACCTTATATACGTTATGGGAAAACCTTTATTTCTTTGCCAAAAGGAGAAAATCCTTTAGATGTAACATTTGATATAGCAAAAGAGATAATCAAAGCAAAGGAAATAGCAGATGCTCCTATTGCAACCTATAAAGACGAGGCGGTACAAAAAGGAATAGGGCGTTTTGGTCCTTTTATCAAGTGGAATGGTACATTTATTAATGTAAGTAAAAAATATGATTTTGATAACCTATCTCAGACTGATATTATTGAGTTGATAGAAGCTAAATTACAGAAAGATATTGATAAAGTAATTTGCAACTGGGAAACGGAAAATATTAAAATAGAAAAAGCACGTTGGGGGAGATCAGTAATTACAAAAGGAAAAGTAAAGATTGAGTTAAATAAAGAGGTGGATGCTGCAAATTTAACCTTAGAAGAAGTAAAAGAAATGATTGCTAAAAAAGCACCAGAAAAAACAACAACTAAAAAAACTGCTACAATAAAGAAAACAACAGTAAAGAAAGCAGTAACAAAAAAGAAATAAAAAATGGAGTTTGATTTTCTAAAACCTATAAATAGAGAGACATTCGAATTTATCAGTGCTTTATCTCAGCAGTCTTTAGGAAATACGATGACTTTACATACGGAAAATAATTTTCCGGATTTAGTGAATATTAAAATTGCTATTATTGGCGTTTTAGAGAATCGTGGGTTAGAAAATGCAGAAGAGAAAGTTAATTTAGATTATTTCAGAAAAGAATTTTATAAATTATTTCCTGGTAATTGGGATGCAGGAATTGTGGATTTAGGAGATATACATCAAGGAGATTCTTTAACAGATACCTATTATGCGTTGGAAAAAATTATTACACAGTTAATAAAATCCGGTATTATACCCATTGTAATAGGTGGTTCTCAGGATTTGAGCTATTCCATGTATCGAGCATACGACACAGTAAAAGAAATGGTTAATTTTGTTGCGATAGATAGTAAGTTTGATTTTAAAAAACAAGAAGACACAAAATTAGGGACATCATATTTGACAAAAATGGTTATTAATGAGCCGATTAATTTATTTAATTATAGTAATATAGGATATCAGACTTATTATAATCCGCAGGAAGAAATTGATTTGATTGAAAAATTATTTTTTGAAGCTTACCGTTTAGGTGAAATAACTAGTAATCCAAAAATTGCAGAGCCTGTTTTCAGAGATGCAGATTTAGTAAGTTTAGATTTGGCTGCTGTTAAGTCTTCAGCTTCAGGAAATTTTATTACTTTTGTTCCTAATGGATTTAATGGAAAAGAGATTTGTATTCTTTCAAGATATGCCGGGATAAGTGATAAGGTTTCTGCTTTTGGGATATTTGATCATAAAAGCACTAAATTAGAAGCACGGCTTCTGTCTCAGATTGTATGGTATTTTATAGAAGGATTTCATTATAGATCTAATGAATACCCTATTGATGGTAGTGAAGAATATACAAAATATATTGTTCCTTTCGAGGGAGAAGAATTAATCTTTTTTAAGAGTAATAAAACAGAGAGATGGTGGATAGAAATACCTTTTATCTCAAACGTTAATAATAAATTAAAAAGAAATACGTTATTACCATGTACGCATGAAGATTATCTCGTTGCTTGTAATCAAGAATTACCTGAAAGGTGGCTGAAAGCACATAAAAAAAATATATTATAGACGATAATAGTGATAAAAAAAGAGTATAAATCCACATATAATTATAGTTTTTTAGTTTTATATATATATTATAATAATTACTTTTGAAAAAAGATTTACGCGTTTAAAAATTAAATATATAATACCCAAGTTTATATGAAGAAGTTCATTGCATTAACAGCAATTTTGTCATTAATGTTTAGTTGCGGATCAAACGACAGAGGCGAATTAGTAGGTGTTAATAAAGGTAGAAAATGGCATCCAGAGAAGCCTTTAGGTATGTCGTTGATTCCCGGAGGTTCTTATATCATGGGTAAATCACAAGATGATTTACCTAATGTACAAGATGCAAATACTAAAACAGTAACTGTTCGAGCCTTTTATATGGATGAAACTGAAATTACTAATAGTAAATACAGACAGTTCGTGGAATGGGTTAAGGATTCAATAATAAGAGTTAGATTAGCTATTCTGGCTGATGAGCTAGGTCAAACTCCTGAAGCAGGAGGAATAGGTCTATATGCCTTTAATGATACAGATCCGGCAAATTTATCTTCATATGATAAATATATGTATGAGAATTATTATAGCGTAGGAACAGATGATGATCCATATGCGGGTAGAAAATTAAACCGTTCAGCAAAATTAATAAAAGATCCTCAAAAATATCCGGATGAATATTATGTAGAAGTAATGGATTCTATGTATCTTCCTCAAGAAGAAGCTTATGATGGTAAAAGAACTGTTGATATCAATAAATTGAAATTCAGATATACATGGATGGATATACAAGCAGCTGCAAAAGCTAAACAAGGAAGACGTAAAGACTTTATTAAAGTTGAAGAAAGATCTGTTTATCCGGATACTACAGTTTGGATTAAAGATTTCTCCTATTCTTATAATGAACCGATGCATAATGACTATTTTTGGCACCAAGCTTACGGAGAATATCCTGTAGTAGGAGTAAGTTGGGAACAGTCAAAAGCTTTCTGTGCATGGAGAACATTATATAAAAATTCTTATATCAAGAAAAGAAAAGGTAGAGATCCGGTAAATGCATTTAGATTACCAACGGAAGCAGAATGGGAGTATGCTGCTAGAGGAGGTTTAGCTTCTGCTACATTCCCATGGGGTGGTCCTTATGCTAGAAATGAAAGAGGATGTTTTCTTGCTAATTTTAAACCACATAGAGGAGATTATGCTGTGGATGGCGCTTTATATACGATAGAGGCAAAATCATATTATCCAAATGGATATAACCTTTACAATATGGCAGGTAACGTTGCTGAATGGACAGATTCATCTTATGATCCGGGAGCTTATGAATATGTGTCTACTATGAATCCAAATGTTTCTGATATAACGAATAGACGTAAAGTCACAAGAGGTGGTTCTTGGAAAGATGTTGCTTATTTTTTACAGGTGAGTACCAGAGATTATGAATATGCAGATTCTGCAAGAAGTTATATCGGTTTTAGAACGGTTCAAGATTATATGGGAACTAAAATTACAGGAAAATAATAAAATTTATAATATAAAAACGTAATAATTAACAAAAAAAGAAAGAAAATGGCTATAGTAAATAAAAAGGTGATGAATTTCTCCTATGGTATGGGAGCTGCAGTTGTAATAATAGGTGCGTTATTTAAAATTACTCACCTTGAGATCGGACCTCTTACCGGAAATGTAATGTTAACGTTAGGTCTTGTTGTGGAAGCTGCTATTTTTGCGATTTCGGCATTTGAACCGGTTGAAGAAGAATTAAACTGGTCACTTGTGTATCCTGAATTATCAGGAGGAAATTCAGCAGAAAAAGCTGTTAAAAAGGCTCAACATGATAAAGAAGAGCAAGAATTATTATCTCAAAAATTAGATAATTTGTTGAGAGAAGCTAAAATAGATGCTCAGTTGATGTCAAGTTTAGGAGATAGTATTAAATCTTTAGGAGAAGCATCAAAAGGAATTGTTCCTACTGTAGATTCAATGGCTTCTACTAAAAAATATGGAGAACAAATGTCGTTAGCTGCTGCACAAATGGAGTCTTTAAACAGCCTTTATAAAGTACAGTTGGAAAGTACTTCAAGAAATGCTGAAATTAATAGAGAAGTGGCAGAAAATGCAGATAAATTAAAACAACAAATGGGCTCATTAAGTTCTAATTTAACTTCATTAAACAATGTTTATGGCGGTATGCTTTCTGCAATGACTAAAAAAGACTAAAATTAGTTATATTTTAAAATAATTATTAACAAAAACTAATTAAGAAGAAATAATGGCAGGAGGAAAAATGTCCCCAAGACAAAAAATGGTAAGCTTAATGTATTTAGTTTTCATCTCAATGATGGCTTTAAATTTATCCACAGAGGTTTTAACAGGTTTTGGATTAATGAATGAAAAGTTAGAAGCATCAAATAAAGATACAGAAACGAGAAATAATGAGTTTATGCAAGCTTTAGCTATTAAAGCTAAAGATGAGCCGGCGCAATATCAGGCTTTAAAAGCAGATGCTGATAAAATAAAAGTATTAGCAAAAGATTTAGATACTTATATAGAGAAGTTAAAAGAAGGAATGCTTTCCAAAGTGAAGAGGAAAACAGATTATGAAGTCATGGATAAAGGAGATTACTTAGATAGTAAATTTTTTCATGGCGATAAGGATTCTGAAGAAGGTAAAGTTTTTTTAAAGAAAATTACTGCCTTTAGAGAAGGTGTAGCTACAATTGTACCTGCGCTTGCTTCAACTGTAAGAGCTAATTTTTCGACTGCCGATGTTAAAAATAGAGAAGGTGTTAAAACGAGTTGGTTATTTTATAATTATCGCGGATTTCCTTTAATTGCTTCTTTAACTAAATTATCTCAATTACAATCAGATGTTAAAACAACAGAATCAGCGGTTTTAAGTAATATGCTACAAGGACAGATGGCTAAACAGTTGTCGTTTAGTAACTATAGCTCTGTAGTTGTTCTTGATAAAACAGCTTTCTTTCAGGGAGAAAAAGTTACAGGTAGAATTCTTCTAGGACGTATAGATGAAAATACAAAACCAACAAAAGTTGTTTTAAATGGAACAAATATAAATCCATCTAATTTTAAGCAAGGTGGTGTAGTATTAGATTTAACAGCAGGTAACTTAGGTGAAAATCCTTTAGAAGGACAATTTATCTTTAATGAAGCAGGAAAAGAAGTTCCTGTAGCAATTAAAAGTTCTTATACTGTTGTTCCAAGACCTAATACCGCTACAATATCTGCAGACAAAATGAATGTTGTATATAGAGGTGTTAAAAATCCTATGACTATTTCTTTTGCAGGTGTGTCTGACAATAATGTGAGAGCAACAGCTCCCGGTTTAGTAAAAGCCTTAGGAGCAAGTAAATATGTTATGGATGTAACTCAAGTAAGAGCTCGTCAAGTAACGATTAATGTTACTGCAATGGTCGAAGGAATGGCTGTTAGTGATAACAAAACGTTTAGAGTTAAGGAAATTCCAAGCCCGTCAGGAACTGTTAGAGGAGAAATAGGAACTGTAAAAGGACCTAAATCTAATTTACAGGTGGCTACGATAGGAGCAAAAATAGAAGATTTTGATTTTGATATAGGATTGTCTGTTATAGGCTTTAATATTAAAGCACCAGGACAACCGACAGTTGTGGTTTCAGGAAATAAATTAGATTCAAGAGCTAAAGCTGCAATCGCTAAAGCAGGTAGAGGAGATATGGTTATAATCTCCGAAATTAAAACAAAATTAGCAGGAGTAGCAAATTATATGTTGCCTAAAACAGCTCCTGTAGCATTTGAAATACAATAAATTTATTTAAGTAGCTATTGAAGCAGGCTTAAAAACAACTTAGAATTATAAAAATATGAATTGGAGAAATTTTTTATTAGTTGTCATTTCTTTTACCGGAAGTATAGCTTCTTATGCGCAGTCTAATCTGCTTAATGCTAGAACACCTGCTGAAATTGGTGTAAAATCTGAGCAACAGGATTTAGCTGATAATGACAAACCATTACCTTATGGTTATGTTGACGATAGAGATGTATTGATGGCGAAAAAAGTTTGGGAAATTATTGATTTAGATGAAAGAATTAATTTTCCTCTTTATTTTCCGGTAGATACAATGAATATAGGTCATGAGAGAAGATCTCTATATGATGCTTTAGCAGGAGGGATGAGATCCGGTAAAATAACAGAAGTTTATACAGATAGTTATTTTATTGCAAAGAAAACTCTGGAAGATATTCAAGCTTCTTTAACAAGAGTAGACACTACAGATGCAGGTAGAGAGCAGTTTAACGCTGGAGAAAAAGTAGCTGAAGAGTATATCGTAAGAAGAGACTTAACATCTGCAGATATTTCTGAATACAAAATTGTAGGATACTGGTATTTTGATAAACGCCAAGGTGAATTAAAATATAGATTAATTGGAATTGCTCCTGTAGCACCTGATGTTTATACAATTGATAATGAAGAGAAAGATTATGTAGAGTTATTCTGGATTTATTTTCCAAATGCACGTGAGGTGCTTCATGAAGCAAAAGCTTTCAATGATAAAAATTCTGCAATGCCTATCTCTTTTGATCACTTGTTAAACTCAAGAAGATTTAATGGTGTCATTTACAAAGAAGAAAATGTTTATGGTGACAGAAAAGTTGAAGACTATATGAAAGACAATGCTCAAATGCAATTGTTAGAATCTGAAAGGATAAAAAATAAAATTCGCGATTTCGAACAAGATATGTGGAATTATTAATAAGAAATTTCTCCAATTTAAATAAGCTCTTATCTTTTTTTAGATAAGAGTTTTTTATTTTTGTGATATGAAAGATTATATAATTGTCGGTTGTGGTCTTGCAGGTATTTCTTTTGCTGAAGTAGCTTTGCAAAATAATAAATCTGTTGTAGTATTTGATAATGATTCACACTCCTCTTCACGCGTGGCAGGTGGATTTTATAATCCTGTAATTTTAAAACGGTTTAGTGAGGTTTGGCAAGCACAGGAACAAATAAAAAAAGCAGATGATTTTTACAGTAAATTTGAAAAAAAATTAAATCTGAAATTAGATTATAAAATGCCTGTTTTTAGGAAATTTTTTTCTGTTGAAGAACAAAATAATTGGTTTATTGCTGCTGATAAACCTGCATTAGCTCCTTTCCTGTCGACACAACTAAGCAACATAAAATATAAAAATTTTGATGCCCCGTTTGGGTATGGGGAAGTGTTACAGACGGGTTATATAGACATCACAAGTTTATTAGACGGATATAAAAAGTATTTAAATACTAAGGTCTCTTTGATTGAAGCTTCTTTTGATTACAGTTTACTGGATATAAAAGAAGATTTTGTTCAGTATAAAGATATAAAAGCAAAGCACATTGTTTTTGCAGAAGGGTTTGGAATGCATGCTAATCCTTTATTTAATAATCTACCACTAGATGGTACAAAAGGAGAACTAATTGTTGTTAGAACGGCAGACTTAGATTTAGATGTAATCATGAAAACAAGTGTTTTTATTTTACCACTGGGTAATAATCTTTATAAGATTGCTGCTACTTATAATTGGCACGATAAAACAATTGAGCCTACTGAAGCGGGTAAAGCGGAATTAGTAGAGAAATTAAAAGAACAGATAAATTGTGATTTTGAAGTAGTAGAACATTTAGCAGCAATAAGACCTACAGTTAAAGATCGCAGACCTCTATTAGGGGTACATCCTTTACATAAAAATGTTTATCTGCTTAATGGTTTGGGAACAAGAGGTGTCATGTTAGGACCTGCAATGGCAGAAGCTCTTTTTAATCATATTGAGTTTCAAAAACCTTTAGACAAAGAAATTAATAGTAACAGATATTATTAGTATTTAAGTTAGGTAACAGCATCTTTATTATAACTTATAAAGATATTTATCCAAATATTTCGTGCTAATCTCATGATAATAGGCATAAATACAATTAACGTAATGACAATGACTATAAATGCTGTTTTTAGCTTAGTGACTATAAATAAATATGAAATTATAAATGTGGCTATCCCGAAAGCAATCCCTAAGGCGTAGCTTACATACATAGCTCCAAAGAAGAAAGAAGGCTCAATTTTATATTTCGTATCACAATGAGAACAGTTTTCATGCATTTTAAAAATATCAAAAAGTATATAAGGATTTTTTTCCTTATACATGCTCTCTTGATGACATTTAGGGCAAGTTCCTGTTAAAATACTATACAGTTTGGTTTCTTTTTTTAACATTTGCAAAAAATAGTGAACCGTAAAATTACTAACATTAATAAAACTTACAACAATTATACAAAATAAAAGATAATGCTGAATATACATAATTTATCAGTTTCATTTGGAGGAACTTATTTGTTTGAAGAAGTAACCTTTAGGCTAGGTGCGGGTGATCGTGTAGGTCTGGTAGGAAAAAATGGTGCAGGTAAATCGACAATGCTTAAGATTCTCGCTAAAGATATAGCACCTGATTCCGGAAATATAGCGACAGAGAAAGAAGTGAAAATAGGATTTTTGAGGCAGGATATAGATTTTGAAAAAGGTCGTACGGTTCTTGAAGAAGCTTATCAGGCTTTTGTAGAAATCAAAGCAGTTGAAAAAAAATTAGAAGAAATCAATCATCAATTAGTTACTCGTACGGATTATGAAAGTGATGCCTACAGTCAGATTATAGAAGACCTTAGCGATTATACTCATCGTTTTGAATTATTAGGTGGATACAATTATGTAGGAGAAACTGAAAAAATCCTTTTAGGATTAGGTTTTAAAAGAGAAGTTTTTAATAATATGACAGATACTTTTTCCGGTGGATGGCGTATGCGTATCGAATTAGCAAAACTACTTTTACAATCTAACGATATATTGTTGCTGGATGAACCTACAAATCACTTAGATATTGAATCGATCATTTGGTTAGAGCAGTTTCTTAGAAATTATTCGGGCGTTGTTGTGATTATATCTCATGATAAAATGTTTTTAGATAATGTTACTAATAGAACCATAGAAATTTCATTAGGCAAAATATATGATTTTAATAAGCCTTATTCAGAGTATTTAAAATTGAGACATGAAATTCGTGAAAAACAATTGGCTACTCAAAAAAATCAAGCTAAAAAGATTGAAGAAACAGAGAAATTAATTGAAAAATTTAGAGCAAAAGCCTCAAAAGCTTCTATGGCGCAGTCTCTTATTAAGAAATTAGATAAGGTAGAAAGAATAGAGGTTGATGATGAAGATCATTCTGTAATAAATATTACTTTTCCGGTTTCATTAACACCGGGAAAAGTAGTCATTGAATTAGAGCAGGTATCAAAGAGCTATGGCGATCATATTATCCTAAAAGATATCGATTTATTAGTAGAAAGAGGAAGTAAAATTGCCTTTGTGGGTCAGAATGGTCAGGGGAAATCTACTTTAATAAAATTGATTAATAAAGAATTTGAATTTTCGGGAAATGTAAAATTAGGACATAATGTACAAGTGGGCTATTTTGCTCAAAATCAAGCAGAATATTTAGATGGGGAAATTACCTTATTACAAACCATGGAAGATGCGGCTACTGATCTAAACCGCTCGCGCGTTCGCGATATGTTAGGTGCTTTCTTGTTTAGAGGAGATGAAGTGGAGAAAAAGGTGAAAGTGCTTTCCGGAGGAGAAAGAAACCGTTTAGCTCTTTGTAAATTACTTTTGCAGCCTTTTAATGTGTTAATGATGGACGAACCTACAAATCATCTGGATATTAAATCTAAAAATGTATTAAAAGCAGCTTTACAAAAGTTTGAAGGAACATTGATTATTGTTTCTCATGACAGAGATTTTTTACAAGGTATGACGAAAACGGTTTTTGAGTTTAAGGATACTAAAATTAAAGAATATCTGGGCGATATTAATTATTATTTAGAACAGCGCAATCTCGAAAATATGCGTGAAGTGGAGCAAAAGGACATTATTAAAAATATAGCGCCTAAAATGACGAATAAACTATCCTATGAAGAGCAGAAAAAAGCAAAAACCTTGCAGAATAAATTAAGTAAGATTGAAAGTCAGATTAAACAGCTGGAAGCTGATATTCAGAAGGATGATAAAATGTTGACTTCAAATTATAACAAACTTATTGAAGATGCTTCTTTCTTTAAAGCCTATAATGCTAAAAAAGAAGAATTAGATCAATTTCTCGATCAATGGAGTGTCATCCAGCAGGAAATTGATCTATCTGAAAAATAGTATGTTAGAATTATCATACAATCCGGATAAAAAGGAGTATTCTAAGGATTGCCTTTCTATTTTATGAAACCCTGGAGGAATATTAAGGTTAAAAGGAAGTTACGGTTTGCAGTGTCCTTTTCGGTTTTGAAAGTTATAATATTAATGATGGAAACTTGTTAAAGCTTTTTCTGAATCATATCGATGAAAAATCATTTTAGGAGGTATAGCTCTTCTTAATATATCCGGGGGTAATAAATAGTGTTTGATAATATATCTATACTGAATTAGAAAATAAGAGGTAGGGTTTCCATTAATTTGAATTGGATTAACTATTGTGAAAATAATAGCTCTATTATTAGTGTTTACTGTAAGGGATTCTTCAAGGCAAAGTTGCCTTTTAGATCTAAGATTGTTTCTTATGTTGTTGTAGTGGGTAGGTAACTTTATCCCGGCTATCAGATTGTTTTGCCTTTTTTTAATTCATTCCTAAATATTTATAAAAAAAGGCGATCCTTATCAGACCGCCTTAGATGTTTTCACAACGGAATAATCCTTATTGTGAATCGCTTCAAACTGTATTGCAATAGTACAAAATATTTTTGTATATTTATGTTCCGAGTATGATTTTTTTGTTTAACTAGTTTTTTAAAATATTGTGAAAAAAATAATAGGGTTAGATTTAGGAATAACTTCTATAGGATGGTCTTTTGTTGAGGAAGCAGAGAAAGAACAAGAGAAGTCTTCCATTGTGGGATTAGGTGTTCGTATTGTTCCACTAAGTGCTACTGAGGAATCAGATTTTAAAAAGGGTAATGCTATTTCTATAAATGCAGCAAGAAATCTAAAACGGGGTGCAAGGGTAAATTTGTACCGTTTTAAACAAAGAAGAGATGCGCTACTCTCTATTTTTAAACATAATAATTTTATTGATGATAATTATGTTTATGCAGAAACGGGTAAAGAAACTACTTTTTCATCTTATAGGTTAAGAGCTAAATCTGTTAAAGAGATGATAACGAAAGAAGAGTTAGTTAAAGTGTTTTTAATGATTAATAAAAAGCGCGGTTATAAAAGCAATCGTAAAGCAAAATCTGCTGAAGAAGGGGAGGCTATCGATGGTATGGCTATTGCCAAAGCACTTTTTGAAAAAGGCATAACGCCCGGACAATGGGTATATCAATCTTTAACAGAAAGAAGAAAATATATTCCTGATTTTTATAGATCAGATTTACAGATAGAATTAGACGAAATTACCGGTTTTCAACAACAATTTTATCCGGATACTATAAATGAGAAGCTTCTCGAATCTATAAAAGAGAAATCGAAAATATTTACAGCTAAATATTTTACGGAGACATTAAAAATTGAATTAGCAGAGAATAAAGGGAATCACGATCAAGTGAAACGTCAACATTATGAGTGGAGAAGTCTGGCTTTAAAACAACAATTACCGGAGGAACAACTGGCTTATATTATCGCAGAGATCAATAATCAAATTAATCAGTCAAGCGGTTATTTAGGAAAAATTAGCGATCGTAGTAAAGCTCTTTATTTTAATAAAGAAACGGTAGGTGAATATCTTTATAAGCAACTTCAGGATAATGAGCATGCAAAATTAAAAGATCAGGTTTTTTATCGACAGGACTATTTAGATGAATTTGAAAAAATATGGGAAACACAGACGAAGTTCCATAAAGAACTTGATCAACGGTTAAAAAAAGAAGTTAGAGATATTACTATTTTTTATCAAAGAAAGTTAAAGTCGAAAAAACATTTGCTTTGTTTTTGTGAGTTTGAAAAGCAACATAAGGTTATTCCGAAATCATCTCCTCTTTTTCAAGAATTTAGGATTTGGCAGAATATAAATAATATTACACTAAAAAATAGTAAAACAAAGGAACTGTTTTATTTAGATGAAGAACAAAAAAATAGATTAGCAGATGAGCTTTATTATAAAGATTATTTTACTGATTTGAAGCTTCTTCAGTTTTACGGATTAGAAAAAGGAATCTATGAAGTTAATTTTAAAAAAATTGAAGGAAACAGAACGAATCATTCTATTTATAAAGCTTTTGAGCATATTTTAAAACAAGAAGGATATGATACATTAGATTATTCTCGTTTAGAGGGTGAAGTAATAAAAGAAATAACAAAATCTGCTTTTAACGATTTGATGATAGATACGAGTATTTTAGAATTTGATACCGCAATACAGGGTGATGATTTTGATAAACAAGCTTATTATCAGCTTTGGCATTTGCTCTATGCTGTAGAAGAAGATCAAAAATTAAAAGAAAAACTTTGTGAGAAATTTGGTTTTAAGAAAACGCAGGTACATCATTTAGCTAATGTTAGTTTACAAACAGAGTATGGAAGTTTAAGCGCTAAAGCAATTAAAAAAATTCTACCCCATTTAAAAGATGGACATACTTATGATAAAGCTTGTTTGCTGGCAGGGTATAATCATTCACATTCGTTGACTAAAGTAGAAAATGAAAACAGGGTTTTAAAAGAGAAATTGTCTTTGATCAAAAAAAATAGTTTGCGGAATCCGGTTGTGGAAAAGATTATCAATCAAATGATTCATGTTGTAAACGCTATTATAGCTAATCCTAAAATGGGAAGACCTGATGAGATAAGAATAGAGCTAGCTCGTGAATTAAAAGCTAATAATAAACAGCGTAGCAATATGATAAAAGCTATAAATGATTTTACAAAAGAAAATGAAAGAATCAGAAAATTATTAGTTGATGATTATGGGGAAAAGAGGGTAACTAAAAATGATATTATTCGTTATAGATTATGGGAAGAAACGGGAGGAATTTCATTATATACAGGTAAAACAATAGAACCGTCTAAACTCTTCTCAAAAGAATATGATATTGAACATATAATACCAAAATCCAGACTGTTTGATGATAGTTTTTCAAATAAAACATTATGTGAAAGACAATTTAATATCGATAAAGGTAATCGCACTGCTTTTTCTTATTGTCAAGAAAAGTTAAATGAAGATGATTTTGTTCTATATCAGGTTCGCATTCAGGATTTGTTTAAGAGAGGTAAGATAAAATATACAAAATATAAAAAACTTTTGATGGCTGATGGAGATATTCCGGAGGATTTTATAGCAAGACAATTACAAGAAACACGCTTTATTACAAAAAAGGCAAAAGAAGTATTATTTGAAATAACAAGAAATGTTACTCCTACTATAGGTAGTATTACGGATAAACTTCGTGAAGATTGGGAATTAGTAGATATAATGAAGGAATTGAATTGGGATAAATATCATCAACTGGGTTTAACAAAAGAAGAAGAAGGTAAAAACGGAGAACGATTATATAAAATCATTGATTGGACAAAGCGAAAAGATCATCGTCATCATGCTATGGATGCTTTAACTGTTGCTTTTACCAAACCGGTTTATATTCAGTATTTAAATAATTTAAATGCTAAGAATAAAGAAGATAAAAAAGATAATCCGATATATGGTATTGAGAGAAAATACTTACAAAAAGATAAAAAAGGTAAGTTGCGTTTTAAATTGCCGATGCTCAACTTTAGGGCAGAAGTTAAAGAGCATCTTGAACGTATTCTTATTTCTTATAAAGCTAAAAATAAAGTAGTCACAAAAAACAAAAATACCATTAAAATTAAATCAGGTACTTTGGAGAAAATTCAACCTGTTCCTAGAGGTCAACTACATGATGAAACCGTATATAGAAAGTCGAAGCAATATAAGACCAGAGAACGAAAAATAGGTGTAAGGTTTACAGTTGATGTTGCTGAGAAAGTTGCTAAAAAACAATATAGAGAAGCTTTATTAGCGCGTTTAGCTGAAAATGACAATGATCCTAAAGATGCATTTACAGGTAAAAATAGTTTAGTAAAAAATCCGATTTATTTAGATTCTGAAAAAATAAATACAGTACCTAATGAAGTAAAGGTAGTAACATTGAACGATATTTATACGATTCGAAAAGAAATTAATCCTGATTTGAAAATAGAAAAAGTAGTTGATGTGGGCATTAGAACAATTTTATTCAATCGTTTAAAAGAATATGGAAATGCTAAACTTGCTTTTTCAAATTTAGAAGAAAAACCTATTATGTTGAATAAAGAAAAAGGCATTTCTATAAAAAGGGTAACAATAACAGGTAGCATTAGTAATGCCCAATCCTTACGTACTAAAAAAGATCATTATGGCAATGTTATTTTAGATTCAAAAAGAAGTACTTTACCGGTAGATTTTATAAGAACAGGAAATAATCATCACGTGGCAGTTTATGAAGATGAAGAAGGAATATTACGAGAAGAAGTTGTTTCTTTTTATGAAGCCGTTTCTCGCCATAATTCAGGTTTTCCGGTAGTTAATAAACAACATGAAAAAGGGTGGGAGTTTCTGTTTTCTATGAAGAAAAATGAATTTTTTGTTTTTCCTTCAGCAACTTTTAATCCTCAAGAAGTAGATTTGCTGGATCCTGCAAATGCTCATCTTATCAGTCCTAATTTATTTAGGGTTCAAAAAATAGCAACAAAAGAATATATGTTTAGACATCATTTAGAGACTACTGTTGAAGTTAAGAACAAATTAAAAGGGATTGCTTATAGAGGGATCAACAGTACATCACATTTATTAGATATTATCAAAGTAAGAATAAATCATTTAGGTCAGATAGTTCAAGTTGGAGAATATTAATTATGATTAAAAGAACGCTGTTTTTTTGGTAATCCTGCTTATTTAAGTACTACAAATGAGCGGTTAGTTGTTTCCTATCCTGAAATGGAACAAGAGACAAAAACAGTTCCTATAGAAGATATCGGTATTTTAGTTTTGGAAAATCAACAAATTACGATAACTAGCGGATTACTTGAAAAATTAGTACAAAATAATGTTGCGATTATCAATTGTGATCATCAATATATGCCCATAGGATTATTAATGCCTTTAGATGGTCATACAGAGTAATCGGAACGATTTAAAAATCAAATAAATGCTTCTGTTCCGTTAAAGAAAAATCTTTGACAGCAAACGGTTTCAGCAAAAATTTTAAATCAGGCAGGCTTGGAAGAAAGAGGTATTGCAATAAGAAATATGCAGTATTGGTCAAAAAAGGTTGCTTCCGGGGATGCTCTTAATCATGAAGCCGGAGTAACTGTTTATTATTGACAAAATTTGTTTAAAACAGAAAATTTTAATCGCGATCAAAAAGGAATTTTTCCGAATAATCTTTTGAATTACGGATATGCTATTTTAAGAGCAATTACACGGGCTTTAATTAGTTCGGAGAGCTTCCCTACTTTAGATGGAACTTTTATGGTAAATAGCATATCGTAGCAGATAAACCACCACAACAGTTAGAGTTATTTTAAATAGCATTATAAAAAACAATAAAGACTTATAGCGCAATAGATAATAAATGCTTGTTTTTTTTCAAAATAAACTTATAATTACCGGTATATCAATGACTTAGTTGTTGATATGTTGGAAATTATAAGTAAAGATACAGTTTTGAAAGCAATTCACAACCGAAAATGACCTTGCTACAAAGGGTATGACTGTTGGAAATTATAAGTAAAGATACACTTTTGAAAGCACTTCACAACGAATTATAAGGTTTGTTTTATAATAATCGGGGAATATTTTGAGAAATAAAAAATCCGATTATTTGATATTCAAATAATCGGATTTTATGTTTAGTAGCGGGAACTGGACTCGAACCAGTGACTTTCGGGTTATGAGCCCGACGAGCTACCTACTGCTCTATCCCGCGATCTTCGGATGCAAATATACAATAGATATTTCAATAAAAAAGTATTTTGTGTGTAAAATATTTATTTTTCTCTATTCATCTGATAATAACTACCTTTACCGTTTAAATAAATTATAAAATGTCACATAAAGCAGGTTTTGTAAATATCATAGGAAATCCTAATGTAGGGAAATCTACACTTATGAATGCGTTTGTAGGAGAGCGTTTGTCTATTATTACTTCAAAAGCACAGACTACCCGTCATCGTATTCTTGGTATTGTGAATGGAGACGATTTTCAGTTGATATTATCAGATACTCCGGGAATCATTAAGCCGGCTTATCAATTGCAGTCTTCTATGATGGATTTTGTAAAGTCTGCTTTTGAAGATGCTGATATTTTGATTTATATGGTCGAAATAGGTGAGCAGGAATTAAAAGAAGAAGCTTTTTTTAATAAAATTATACATGCTAAAATTCCTGTACTATTATTATTAAATAAGATTGATAAATCTAATCAGGAACAATTAGAATCACAAGTGGCTTTCTGGACCGCTAAAGTTCCTAATGCAGAAATATTTCCAATATCAGCATTAGAAAATTTTAATGTTAAAGAGGTATTCGCACGTATTATAGACTTACTTCCATTATCGCCCCCATTTTACCCAAAAGATACTTTGACTGATAAACCGGAACGTTTTTTTGTTAACGAAACCATTCGGGAGAAAATACTACTGAATTATAACAAAGAAATTCCCTATGCTGTAGAAATTGTTACAGAGGAATTCTTTGAAGATAACGCTATTATCCGTATCCGGTCTCTGATTATGGTGGAGCGGGAAACACAAAAAGGAATTATTATAGGTCATAAAGGAGCAGCTTTAAAAAAAGTGGGAGTAGAGGCGAGGGCAGATTTAGAAAAGTTTTTTGGAAAACAAATTCATATCGAATTATATGTTAAAGTAAACAAGAACTGGAGAAGTAATATAAATCAATTAAAACGTTTCGGCTATAACCGGTAATATTTAACTCTCTTAGAGAAAATTAAGATTCATTTTATCAATGAATACTTTCTCAGGTGGATTATGACGTTATATATTTAAACAATTTTAATATATTCTTTAGAGGTGTATCATTAGCTAAAGCCTATCGGTTAATTCTTAATTTATATTTTGTGTTTTTATATGATCGTTTTTTCTTTTGTACTTCGATATTTAAATCTGTAATCAACAAATGAGCCTATATGCAGATTTTCACTACCTTTGCAAAATATTTTAGAATTTTAGATGAATAATATTGTAGCCATAGTAGGAAGACCAAATGTAGGGAAGTCAACTCTTTTTAACAGATTGATACAAAGGAGAGAAGCGATTGTTGATTCAGTTAGTGGTGTTACTCGAGATAGAAATTACGGAAAGAGCGATTGGAATGGAGAAGAATTTTCAGTAATTGATACCGGAGGCTATATAAAAGGCTCTGAAGATGTTTTTGAAAAAGAAATTAGAAAACAAGTAGAACTAGCCATTGAAGAGGCAGATGTTATTTTGTTTGTTGTAGATGTGGAGGAAGGCATTACGCCAATGGATGTAGAGGTTTCAAAATTACTTCGTAAAGTGAGAAAACCCGTTTTATTAGCTATCAATAAGGTAGATAATGCAATGCGCGAGAAAGAAGCTGTTGAGTTTTATAATTTAGGCTTAGGTGAATATCATACCTTTTCTAGTATATCAGGAAGTGGTACAGGCGATTTATTAGACGCTTTAATTAAAGTTTTTCCGGAAAAAGTAAAAGAGGTGGAGGAGACTGCATTACCGCGTTTTGCCGTTGTGGGAAGGCCAAATGCAGGGAAGTCAAGCTTTATTAATGCTTTAATAGGGAAGGAAAGATATATTGTTACAGATATTGCGGGGACAACACGTGATGCTATTGATACTAAATTTGATCGTTTTGGTTTTGAATTTAACTTAGTGGATACAGCAGGTATCCGAAGAAAGGCAAAAGTAAAAGAAGATTTAGAATTCTATTCAGTAATGCGTTCCGTAAGAGCGATTGAGCACAGCGATGTTTGTATTTTGATTATCGATGCTACCAGAGGTTTTGAAGGGCAGGATCAAAGTATTTTTTGGTTAGCAGAAAAGAACAGAAAAGGAGTTGTTATTCTGGTTAACAAATGGGATTTAGTCGAGAAAGATAACTATTCTACAAAAAAATATGAAGCTAAAATCAGGGAGGAACTTATGCCTTTTACCGATGTGCCTATTTTGTTTGTTTCAGCATTAACAAAGCAAAGACTTTTAAAAGCATTAGAAATGGCTGTAAAAGTTTTTGAAAACAAAAAACAAAGAGTAGCTACTTCAAAGCTGAATGATTTAATGTTACCTATTATTGAGGCAACACCTCCGCCGGCATTAAAAGGAAAATATGTGAAAATAAAATATTGTATGCAACTGCCTACGGCGGTACCACAGTTTGTATTTTTTGCTAATATGCCACAATATATAAAAGAACCCTATAAGCGTTTTGTAGAAAATAAATTAAGAGAAAATTTTGATTTTTGCGGAGTGCCTATAGATGTATATTTTAGACAAAAATAAATAATAAAACACATATTTGCTTATAAAGTATTTATTTTAAGCTAATTATAAGAATAATCATTTTTAAATTTGTATGATTTTTGTACGGTTGTTTTTTATTAAAATCAAATATATGAGGTATATTATTACTTTTATGATTAGATTTGCTAATCAATAGTAACTATTGATTCAAAGTGTTTCTAATAAAAATTAAAGATCAAATAAAAAATTTATTCCCTTAACTGTAATTCTTCTATAGGGATATTGATTGTGCTTATCTCTTACCAACTCCCACCGGAGCCACCGCCACTAAATCCGCCACCACCGAAGCCTCCTCCAAAACCACCACTACCGCTAAATCCTCCGCCAGAGGAACCACGACCGAAACCGCCGCGACCTAAGCTGGATAGAATAATAAAATCGCCCAGATCTAATCCCCCTCCTTTGTTACCGGAATTACCGTTTCCTTTATTCTTTTTAGAAAGGACAATAAGCATAACGACTATGATAACGATTATAAAAAGCATACCTCCGGAATCATTATCGGTCTGTTTGCGTGATCCTTTATAAGAGCCTTTTAAAATTTCAAAAATAGCCTGTGTTCCTTTATTAAGACCATTGTAATAACTTCCGGCTTTAAATTCCGGAATAATGATATTTCGCGTAAGTTCACCTACAATACCGGCTGTTAATTTATCTTCAACACCATATCCGGGTGATATCCAGATTGTCCTTTCTTTTGCTGCCAGTAATATAAAAATGCCATTGTCCTCTTTTGCTTGACCAACGCCCCATTCATGAGCCCAGCGAGCAGATAAAAGACCTATGTTTTCTCCTTTTATGGTCTCAACAGTAACTACAACAATTTGAGTGCCGGTTGTGTCAGAATATTGGATTAGATTTTGTTCTAAGGTCTTTTTTTCCTGACTGCTCAGTAGAGTAGCATAATCGTAAACACTAGTTTGTAAAGTTGGCTTCGGGGGAATAGTGAACTGACTATATCCCGCTTGTGCTAATGTAAAAGAAAGAAAAAATAAGAAAAAACGATATGTCCTTGTGTATATGATTGTCATTATCCTTTAGATATTTCGTCAGGTAGCTCGTTGATGTTGTTTTCAAGTACAGGAAAATGTTTTTTTAGCTGTTCTCCTGCTTTTAGAATACCATCAACAAGACCTTGTTTGAAGTCTTTGTTTTTAAAATGAGTAATCATTACATCTCTGGTGCTGTCCCAGAAATTTTTTTGTACACGATCATTAATACCTTTATCACCGTAGATAACAAATGTTTTATCTTCTATAGCAAAGTAAAAAAGGACGCCGTTGCTTTGTTTTGTGTTATCCATTTTTAAAGTGTGGAAAACTTCCATGGCTCTGTCAAAAGGATCCATGGAAGTTGATTTTTCAAGATGAACGCGTATTTCTCCGGAAGTGCTTCTCTCGGCCGTACAAATAGCTTGTACCACCTCTTGTTCCTCTTCCGGGCTTAGAAAATCATCTATTTTTGACATCTTATTTGAAATCAAAGTTTACCTCCGGTGCCTTTTCAGCCCCGGCTTCAGCAGCAAAGTAAGGTTTACCTTCAAACCCAAACCACCCTGCAAGAATAGAATTAGGGAATGTTTTCACATGATTGTTATAAGGTTTTATAGCTTCATTAAATCGTACTCTTGCTGTTTGAATTGTATTTTCCGTGCTGGCTAATTCATCTTGTAGTTTCAGGAAATTCTGATTTGCTTTTAAATCAGGATAACGTTCTACAGAAACTAATAATCGTGATAAAGCATTACTTAAGCCTCCTTGTGCTTTATTAAACTGAGCTAACTGTTCAGGTGTAATGTTCGTAGGGTCAATTGTAGTTGAAGTTGCTTTTGAACGTGCTTCAATTACAGATGTTAAAGTCCTTTTTTCAAAGTCAGCAGCTCCTTGTACTGTTTTTACTAAGTTTCCTATCAAATCATTTCTTCTTTGGTAAGCATTGTTTACATTGCCCCAGGATTCAGAAATATTTTCATTTAATGTAACGGCTTTATTGTTAAAGTTTTTAGCCCATGAAAATCCTATTACAATAATTACTACAATTGCAATTACGGAAATTAACCATTTTTTCATACTTTTTTGTGTTAGAGTTCGTTTTTTATAGTTGTTAAAGATGCTTTAATTGATTCTAATTTACGAATAATTTCAAATTTATCTAAACTTTTTTTCTTACTTTCCTTTAAATGTGTTTTTGCCCCATCAAGCGTAAACCCTCTCTCCTTAACCAGATGATAAATTAACTGTAGATTTTTCACATCTTCCGGAGTAAACATCCGGTTTCCTTTAGCATTTTTTTTGGGGTTTAAAATGTCAAATTCTTTATCCCAAAAACGGATTAAGGAAGCATTTACATTAAATGCTTTAGCAACTTCTCCGATACTGTAGTATCTTTTTTCAGCTAAATTCAGGTACATTAGTCAAGGGATTGATTTTCTTGGCTTGCTAATTTTGAGATAACAGCATATTCAGCTGCAGAAATATTACCATAGTAAAAGTTAATAGGGTTAATTACCTCTCCGTCTTTGCGCACTTCATAATGCAAGTGAGAACCATTAGAACGACCTGTATTACCTACAAGTCCTATAATATCTCCTCTTTTCACATGTTTTCCCGCTTTTACTTTGTAAGTGCTAAGGTGAGCATAGGTCGTTTGGTAGCCAAAACCATGATTGATAACAATATGATTTCCATATCCGGAAGCTGTATTATCTGCTCGGTAAACTATACCATCTCCTGTTGCAAAAACAGGAGTGCCTGTTGTTGAAGAAAAGTCCATGCCTGCATGGAATTTCTTGATTTTTGTAAAAGGGTCAATTCTGTAACCATATCCGGAAGCCAGCCTTTTCAAATCTTCGTTTTTTATAGGTTGAATTGCCGGAATAGAAGCTAATAATTTTTCTTTCGTCGCCGCTAATTTTAGTATTTCATCTAATGATTTCGATTGTATTACTAATCTTTTTGAAAGTATATCAATTTTTTTTGTAGTATTAGTTACTAATTTCGAATTATTATAACCTTCTAAGTCTTTATATCGGTTAATTCCTCCAAAACCTGCCTTTCGTTGCTCTTCAGGAATGGGAGCAGAATTAAAATAAACGCGATATAAATTATTATCTCTGTATTCTATATTTTCAATTACTTTATCGAGTTGATCCATTTTTTTATTTAAAATAGAATAGCGAAATTTTAAATTGTCAATTTCCCTTGCCTGTAATCGATCTTTTGGAGTTTTGAAATAAGAGAAGTTCATAAGTACTACAAAACACAGAAAACCAAATAGTGCTGAAGCGATTAGAAACAGAGCAACATAGCTGATTTTTTTTGCTTTTTGTGATCCTATTCTTTTATAGGCTAAATTTTCGGGATCGTAATAATATTTTGTCTTCGACATGTTTTAAAATATGCTATTTTTGTAACTTAATAAAAAAGAAAATCTTTAATAAAATGTATTTGCATAGAAAGGACAAATTTAATAAAATGTTTTGTTTGTTCAGTATATTTTTTATTCATTAACTTTTTATTAGCTAATATTCAAATCAATTTTTTTAATCCTAGTATATATGAAATCACAAGATATCAGAATACAATTTCTTGCTTTTTTTGAAAATAAACAACATTTAATTGTTCCTTCTGCTTCTATTGTTATCAAGGATGATCCTACATTGATGTTTACTAATTCCGGTATGGCACAGTTCAAAGAATATTTCTTGGGAAATGGTGTGCCGAAAAGTAGTAGGATAACTGATACTCAAAAATGTTTGCGTGTTTCCGGAAAGCATAACGATTTAGAGGAAGTAGGTATTGATACCTACCATCACACCATGTTTGAGATGTTAGGCAATTGGAGTTTTGGTGATTATTTTAAAAAAGAAGCCATTCATTGGGCTTGGGAATTATTGACTGAAGTGTATAAAATCGATAAAGATATATTATATGTGACCGTATTTGAAGGCAATGAGCAAGATAGATTGTCTATGGATCAGGAAGCTTACGATATCTGGAAAACCATAGTCTCTGAACAAAAAATCCTTTTAGGGAGTAAAAAAGACAACTTTTGGGAAATGGGAGATCAGGGACCTTGTGGTCCTTGTACAGAAATTCATGTTGATATTCGTTCTGCCGAGGAAAAAGCAAAACAGCCGGGAAAAGAATTAGTAAATACAGATCATCCACAAGTAGTTGAAATCTGGAATATTGTGTTTATGGAATTTAATCGTAAAGCTGATCGTTCTCTAGAAAAGTTGCCGGCTCAACATGTGGATACCGGAATGGGGTTTGAACGTTTATGTATGCTGTTGCAAGACGTACAATCTAATTATGATACAGATGTGTTTACACCCTTAATTCAGCAGATTGAAAAAATAACGGCAGTTAAATATCATAGTAAAGCAGCTAATGAAGACGAGGAAAAAATAAATATAGCGATTCGTGTTATTGCTGATCATGTACGGGCAGTTGCCTTTTCTATTGCTGACGGGCAGTTGCCGTCTAATACCGGAGCAGGCTATGTAATACGAAGAATTTTGAGAAGAGCTATTCGTTACGGATTCACCTTTTTAAATATAAAGAAACCTTTTATTTATGAATTAGTAGATACCTTGAGCGATCAAATGGACGATTCCTTTCCTGAAATCGAATCACAAAAACAATTAGTTCAAAATGTAATTAGAGAGGAAGAAAGCTCTTTCTTGAAAACATTAGAACAAGGCTTACATTTATTAGAAAATGTGATTCATTCTACAAAATCGAAAACCGTTTCAGGGCAAAAAGCCTTTGAATTATATGATACTTTCGGGTTTCCTTTTGATTTAACTGCTTTGATTTTGAGAGAAAGAGGATTGTCGCTCGATGAAGTAGGTTTTGAACAAGAAATGCAGAAACAGAAAACACGTTCACGTGCAGCTTCTGAAGTGACTACAGATGACTGGACGATGTTAGTAGAAGGAAATACAGAAACCTTTGTAGGTTATGATCTGTTAGAGCATCAAGTAAAGATTACCCGATACAGAAAGGTAAATTCTAAAAAAGACGGAACATTATATCAGATCGTTTTAGATCATACTCCGTTTTATCCCGAAGGGGGAGGACAAGTAGGAGATAAAGGTGTTTTAATGACCCCTGATGAAACGATTGAAATACACGATACTAAAAAGGAAAGTAACCTTATTTTACATTTTACAAAGCGTTTGCCGACACAGTTATCCGGAAGTTTCGTTGCTAAAGTAGATAAAACATTAAGGACTGATACGGCAAGCAATCACTCTGCTACACACTTATTGCATCAAGCACTGAGAAGCGTGTTAGGAACACATGTAGCACAAAAAGGCTCTTTAGTAAGTCCAAGTCATTTGCGTTTCGATTTTTCTCATTTTGCTAAAATGACAACGGAAGAAATACAGCAGGTAGAAGATTTTGTTAATGCCAGGATTCAAGAGCAATTACCATTAGTTGAGCAAAGAGATATTCCCTTTCAGCAAGCTCTTGACGAAGGTGCAATAGCTTTGTTTGGAGAGAAATACGACGATACCGTAAGAGCCATTAAATTTGGGCAAAGTATGGAATTGTGTGGCGGTATTCATGTCAAGAATACAGCTGATATATGGCATTTTAAAATCACAGCAGAAAGTGCTGTTGCAGCAGGTATTCGTCGTGTAGAAGCCATTACGAATACAGGTGTAAAAGCTTTTTATAACGCACAGCAAAATACTTTACAAGAAATTAATATCGCTTTAAAAACCCCACAGGATCCTGTAAAAGCCGTGATTGCCTTACAGGAAGATCATATCAGGTTGAAAAAACAATTAAACGTTTTATTAAAAGAAAAAACGAAACATTTAAAAGGAATATTAGTTGCTGCAATACAAGAAATAAACGGTGTTCGATTTTTAGCTGAACAAATTAATTTAGATGCTGAAGGTGCTAAAGAGATAGCTTATGAGTTAGGTAATTTAGAAAATAATCTATTTCTTGTCTTAGCAACGGCAGATCAAGGAAAACCCATGTTAACTTGTTATATTTCAAAAGATTTGGTAGCGGCAAAAAATTTAAATGCAGGACAAGTGGTTCGTGAGTTGGGAAAATATATTCAAGGAGCAGGAGGAGGGCAGCCTTTCTTTGCTACAGCAGGAGGCAAAGATATTGCCGGAATCAAAGAAGCATTGTCTAAAGCTGTTGATTTTATAAAATAAAGGAATCTTATATTTCGTTGCTTGCGCAATGAGGCTTTCGTTTTTCACGCAAAGGTGCAAAGTTTTTGAATTGTCGATTTTTATATAAAGACGGCAAAGACGCAAAGTTTCTTTATTTCTGTTTTATATAAATATGCAAATGTTTTCCACAATTTTATATAAAAGTGTGATTTTTTTTTAAACAGATAAATAATAATGACTGAAACTGATATATTGCGATAATCAAAACAAGAATTATCCGGGTCGTAAATAATTTATGATATCAAATTAACGGTTTGAGATATATAATACATAATTTAGTGTATAACCTAATATCTAAAATATTTTAAAACGATTTATATTTATCAAACACTCTCACTTTTGCGAGAAAAAGATATAGAATATGCGATATTAGATTTATGATTTATCAAACAGTCCGGTGCGAAAAACGAAATACAAGAATTCTTATCATAAAAATCTATAAAAAATGGAATTCAAAACCCCAGTACCCATTCAAAAAAGTAGTCATCCCATTGATTACCATTCAAAAATAGTATCTTTAGGTTCCTGTTTTGCCGTTAATATTAGTCAAAAACTAAGCTATTATAAATTCCGAAATGTCGTTAATCCTTTAGGTATTTTATTTCATCCCTTAGCCATTGAAAAGTTGCTTTGTTTTGCTTCAAATCAAAAACAGTTTACTGTGCATGATATTTTTTTTCATAACGAAAGGTGGCATTCTTTCGATGCCCATTCTGATTTAAGTAATTTTGATGCTGATTGTTTGCTGGAAGCTCTGAATACAAAGATTCAGGAAGCCTCTCAAAAGATAAGAGAATCCACTCATATTATTATTACATTAGGAACAGCTCGGGTTTATAAACAAACAGCAACCGGTAATTATGTGGCAAATTGTCATAAAGTGCCACAAAAACAGTTTGCAAAAGAATTACTGAGTGTAGATGTTATTATGCAAAGTTTAAGAAATATAATTAAAGCCGTTCAAAAACTAAATCCACAAACACAGCTTTTATTTACCGTTTCTCCTGTAAGACATATTAAAGATGGTTTTGTAGAAAATCAAGTTAGTAAAGCTCATTTGATCAGTGCTGTTTATCAACTGGTGAAAACATCAGATACCACAGCTTATTTTCCTGCTTATGAACTTATGATGGATGAGTTACGCGATTATCGTTTTTATACAGACGATATGTTGCATCCCGGTACAATGGCAATAGACTATATCTGGGAACGTTTTAAGGAAACGTATATACATCCTGAAGCTTATATTACTATGAAAGAAGTCTCAGCGGTGCAAAAAGATAAAGCACACCGCCCCTTTAATATGGAATCAGTAGCATATCAGCGGTTTATGACTAGATTATCAGAGAAAATAAACCGCCTTAGTGCTACCTTTCCGTTTATGGAATTTTAATAGCGCGTTTGTTTATTGCGTTTAGCTTTGTAGTATAGATATTTTAATTAGTACTAATCTCAGGTGAGAAACCTTTGCTAACGATATTTTCTCCTTTTTTATAATGTTTGTTGATAATATTATTTATAGAAGAATCTGTTAAAAAATTAATCTGTTTTAAGAATTGTACATTTAGAGTTCCCCGTCCGTGTTATCGGACAGGGTTTTAGAAACGTTTATTATAAAAAATTAGCCTTTTAAAATGATTTCATTCAGCTTATTTTTTATTCATTTCCGGAGGGTATTGTGATAGAATTCGCGCTACAAACTCGTTTATTTTTGCTTCTTTTTTATTCATACTCCGGCTAAGAATACCGGTTCCGACACCCTGCCATACTAATTCTTTTTTTTTGCTATCGATTATATCGATATATAGAGATCCTTCTGTTGAGGTACTTACAGTAGTAGAATAGTTGCCTCCAAACCACGGGCTCCAGCCATGTCCCCAACCGTAGCCCCACCTGGCACTAAATTGATTAACGTTAACCTGTTCGCGTGATTTTGTGAAAATATTAATCAATAAATCAGGACTCTCACTTTTAGTCATTCCTTTTGTTGTTAATTCTAAATCAATCGCATGAAGTATTCTTCTCTTATCTAGATTAGATATTTTTGCTTTATCAATACCTTCTTTATAAAAAGCAAAGGTTTTGAATTGAGGAAAATCTGCATTTCTGTCATAATCTGTGTCAACCCTTACGGAGGCACAAGACACTAAAACAAAGGAAAAGAGAAGATATTTGATCGCTTTCATTTTACTATTATTTTTTAAGGTTTTAGAATACTTTACAATATATCAAGGATGCTTCCTTTTAATAATGGTTGCGTTTCCCTAGCAAATAGAACTTTGTTGTTTATCGTCTTACTTCCATGGAAGAAGCATTATATAAAAATATTATCCTTTATTTCTTTTTAGAATTTTTCCTGATTATATGATTTGTAAATGTATAAAATAACATCTGATTATATCAAAAATTTTGGTGTTTAAGAGCGTATTTTTTAGAACTTTTCTGTTTTTATAGTAGTTTTATTCAATAAAAATACTAACAGTATGTTGTAGCTATAAAATTATGAGATGGTATATTAGGAAACAATAAGAAAACAATTAATTTTATTTTTTGCTACGATCTTTAAATTTTGAATTAAGTTTGTGCAAATAACAAAAGCAACATATAAAAATAGTAGCTTTTGAAATTTTTTTTTTTTTCACAACAATAAGGATCCGGATTATTTACAAAATAGCGTCTAGATCTTTTGTAAAATACCTTTAAATTATGAATTATGCCTATTATAGCATCTAAAAACGTTAAATTGATAACAAATAACCGGATATTTATGAAAAGAGAGGATTTGCTTCATCCTTTTGTTTCCGGTAATAAATACAGAAAGTTGAAGTATAATTTGCTTGAAGCTAAAAAAAAAGGAAAGCATACGATGCTAACCTTTGGAGGTGCCTTTTCAAATCATATTGCAGCGACTGCAGCAGCAGGGAAGATAGTCGGCTTAAAAACGATAGGTATTATAAGAGGAGAAGAGTTAAAAGCTAAAATAGACGAAAATCCAACCTTATCTTTTGCCCGGGAGTGCGGGATGCGATTAGAATTTGTTTCAAGGGAAGAGTACAGAAATAAAAAAGAACATTTTTTTATAGATAATTTAAAATCAGTATTTGGAGATTTTTATTTGGTTCCTGAAGGTGGTACAAATCCTTTAGCCGTGAAAGGATGTGAAGAGATACTCACTGAGAAAGATGCGGTGTTTGATTATGTTTGTTGTCCGGTAGGGACAGGCGGAACCATTTCAGGCTTAATTAACAGTTCTTTTTCTAATCAGAAAATTTTAGGATTTCCGGCATTAAAAGGTAGCTTTTTACAAAATGATATTCGTAAATTTGCAAAAAATGATCGCTGGGAGTTGATAACAGATTATCATTTTGGAGGGTACGGAAAGGTTTCTGAAGATCTAGTCCGGTTTATCAATTCCTTTTACGAACAAAATAAGATCCCTTTAGATCCTGTTTATACAGCAAAGATGGTTTTTGGTGTTCTGGATTTAGTACAAAAAAATTATTTTGAGGCAGATGCTAAAATTTTGATGCTTCATACCGGAGGTCTTCAAGGGATAGCAGGAATGAATGCACAATTAGAAAAGAAAAAATTATTAAAAATTAATGTTAATGTTTAAAAAAATTATACTCTTGATGATTATTGTACTTTTTACGGGTTGTGGAAGTACAAAGTCAAAAATTAAAACCAGTAGATCAAAGGCGGATATTGAAGCTTCAAAAAATGTAAAAAAATCAGAAGTAGCTAAAAAAACTACTGTTTCAAATAACCATACAGAAGAATTAGAATCTACTTCAAGAACAGTAGTTACCAGGGGAACAGTGGCAGATTATATAGATACCTATAAAGGAATAGCTAAAAATAATATGCTAGAATATGAGATTCCCGCCAGTATTATATTAGCACAAGGAATTTTAGAATCAGGTGCCGGAGCAGGTAGACTTAGTAGAATAGCAAATAATCATTTTGGCATTAAATGTCATGTAGAATGGTCAGGTGACAGTGTTAAACATGATGATGATGCCTTACAGGAATGTTTTAGAAAATATGATGATCCATCAGAATCTTATAAAGATCATGCTCTATTCTTAACGACAAGAGATAGATATGCCGGCTTGTTTGATCTTGAAAAAGGAGATTATGAAGCTTGGGCTAAAGGTTTAAAAGCAGCAGGATATGCTACAGATCCTACATATCCTGATAAATTAATAAGTATAATTAGAAAGTATCGGTTATATAATTATGACCAAGAAGTTCTAGGAGTATCATCTCGAGCTACTAATGTACCGGTAGCCGAAACTGTAGGCACGAATAAAAAGTTTACTGCAATTCAGAGGGGTAGTGCTTCGATTTATGAAGTAAAAAAAGGAGATACACTTTACTCTATTTCAAAAAAATTTAATACTACTGTTGAAAATATTAAGAAAAAGAATAACCTTTCAGGTAATCATATTTCAATAGGACAACTATTAAACCTATAAGCGATTTATACCATGACAATTTTATATCAAAGAAGCAGTCAGCTTTTTGTTGAAGCAGAAAAAGTAATTCCGGGAGGCGTAAATTCTCCTGTACGTGCTTTTAAGTCTGTAGGAGGAACTCCTATTTTTGTGAAAGAAGCTAAAGGGGCTTATCTTTATGATGAAGATGGTAATCGTTTTATTGACTATATCAATTCTTGGGGCCCTATGATTCTGGGACATGCTTATCCTCCTGTTGTAGAAGCGATAGTTGCTAGAGCAAAATTAGGAACTTCTTTTGGAATGCCGACAGCTTTAGAAACAGAAATTGCTGCATTAGCTGTAAGTATGGTGCCGGGAATAGATAAAATACGTTTTGTGAATTCCGGAACAGAAGCATGTATGAGCGCCGTCAGATTAGCCAGAGGCTATACCGGTAGGGATAAAATTATAAAATTTTCCGGTTGTTATCATGGGCATTCTGATTCTTTTTTGATTCAGGCAGGGAGTGGTGCTGTTACTTTTGGTTTTCCTAATAGTCCCGGTGTAACTCAAGGTACTGCTAAAGATACTTTAGTGGCGCGTTATAATGATTTAGAGAATGTGGCAGATATTATCAAAGCAAATAAAGATGAAGTTGCAGCTATTATAGTAGAACCTGTTGCCGGAAATATGGGCTGTATTCCTCCAGAGGAAGGCTTTCTATATGGGTTAAGGCAGTTATGTGATCATAATGGTATTTTGCTCATTTTTGATGAAGTAATGACAGGATTTCGTTTAGCAAGAGGAGGAGCGCAGCAGTTGTTTGGTATTACAGCAGATATTGTGACTTTTGGAAAAGTAATAGGAGGTGGTTTGCCCGTTGGCGCATTTGCCGGTAGAGAAGCTATTATGGATAAATTAGCACCGCTTGGTCCTGTATATCAGGCAGGTACATTATCCGGAAATCCTTTAGCTATGGCTGCCGGATTAGCCATGTTGACAGCATTAAATAGAGATAATTCTGTCTTTGATAGTATTGATGCTAAAACAGCCTATTTAGAAAAAGGAATTCGTGAAAAGTTAAATCTACATTCTGTTGATTTTTCAATAAACAGAGTAGGCTCAATGATTTCTGTACATTTTGATAGAGTGTCTGTTATAGACTTTCAGAGCGCCTCTAAAGGAGATAATGAAATATTCAGAAAATTCTTTCATGGTCTATTAAAAGAAGGTGTTTATATCGCCCCTTCGGCTTATGAAACCTGGTTTATTACAGATGCTTTGTCTTATGAAGATCTGGATTTTACAATTCATGCAGTGAGTAAAGTAGCAAAGTCATTATAACTCTATTTTGTTGTTTCATGGATGGCTAGGTGCTCTCTTAGAATCAAAGAGATTTATAATAGTAATGGCTTTTACCGGAGTCTTGTATTTTATAAAATTACTTGTTTAGGATTTAAAAAAAAATATTATTTATGAGTGTTAATCTACTAAATAAATAGGATCAGAATTTGTTCTTTTTTTCATAATCAAATATATTAAGTTTAGCTATTTTTATGTATTTATTCTATAAAGAATTAATATAAACTAAGAGTTAAATTTTTATTTTTTACTAATATATATGATTGTAATAAAAATTATTTTGTAACTGTTTTAATTCTTAAATTAATATTTTTTTAATAAATAATGATTATTTCTACTTAGGTTATGGAAAATTTTATCAATATTGAAATAAAATTAAGTCCGTGATTTATTCTTTTTTTTATTAAAAAAGCTTATAAATGTATTATTTTACGATCAAAATATATTTAATTTATTTTGTATTCTAAACAATAGTATATTTGATTTATCGTTTAATAGCGTATAGAATAGATTATAGATATATGGTAATAAATGAAAAATATATAAATCAGAAATTTCCTGCTTAGGTTATGAAAGAATAGATGATTTACCGGTATTGTAGAAAGAATTGATTCTATGATAATCTGTTTAAAAATAAAGTATTACAAATGAAATTATAGATTTTTTGATTTAATTTATATGGAAAAGAGATTCACTTTAAAAAAGGTATATACTGCTATTATTATTGTTCTAGCTTTGTTTAATTGTTTTTTAACTATAGCTCAGGTACTCAAACCATTTAAGCCTAGATTTGAAAGGAAGATAGAAGGAGATATGACTTTTATTGCTAATGGTATTCTAAATAGATATGATGGTTCATCAAAAGGAGAAGCGAAATATTCATATGACTTTTATAATGCTCCTTATCAGCGAGGGGAAGAGAATAAAGCAAATGATGACTGGGACATGCGTTATATTGATATTGATAATGATTTCAATACTTTTAGCTCAAGTAGTGCAAAATTAGGCTTGACGGATAAGGGTCATTCTAAAATAATTTATGCTGGTTTATATTGGTCTGCTACATATAAAAGGGAAAGCTCCGGTCATTCCCGCGAAGCAATTGATCAAATAAAATTAAAAGTTCCCGGAGGGGCTTATGTGGATATAAAAGGAGAAATTATATTTGATGGATTTAATAACCCTAAACTAAATAAAAATTCGCCATATACCTGTTATGCAGATATTACATCATATGTAACTGCACTTCAGGATCCATCAGGAGATTATTTTGTAGCTAATATAAGAGCGTCCCAAGGAAAAACGCCTGAAGGAGCAGGTGGGAACGCTGGTGGATGGGCGATTTTTTTTGTATATGAAAACCCGGATTTATCAACCAAATATATTACTACTTTTGATGGATTTGCAAATGTAAATGAAAAATCAGGAAAAACAGATATTCCTTTTTCCGGATTTTCAACCGTTTCTAAAGGAACTGTAAAAGCAAAACTAGCTGTTGCTGCTTTAGAAGGTGATCAGATAATTGATGGAGACCAGCTTCAGTTTAAAGCAGGGAGTAACTCTAAATTTATTGATTTATCTAATAAATTTAGACCTAAAAATAATTTCTTTAACAGTCGTATTAACTTATTAGAAAAGGAATATCTGGATAGAAATCCGGTGAGTAGGAATACATTGGGATATGATTTCAATCTTACTGATATAAGCGGTTTGATGAAACTCGGTGAGACTACTGCTACCTTAAGGATAAAATCAACAAAAGACAGTTATTATATGTTTTTTGGTGCTTTTAATGTCGATATTCTGGAGCCCGATATAAAAGTTATAAAAAAGGCAGTAACCATTGCAGGAGAGCCTCTGGTAGATGGAAAAGTGCCGGTCAACGGACGATTCGCCTATGTTTTGAAATTTGTAAATAAAGGTAATGATGATGCTACCGCCACTACAATTAAAGATAAATTACCAAAGAATGTTGAATATAAAATAATTAAAGAGACACCTCCTGGTGTTGTAGGTTCTTATGATAAAGACAGCCATACTTTATCTTTTACGATTCCGGATGAAATGGTTAAAAAAGGAGGTACCACCTACGAAATAAAAATAGAGGTTGCTACTCTTGATTGTGATGCTTTTAGAGAAGCCTGTTCTGAGAAAATCGAAAATCAGGCAGAAATTAGTTATAAAGGTATAGCAAGTGGTAGTGAGATAAAGGATCAAAAAAGTTTTTCTGATGAAAACGATGACACTCCATCGCCTACGAAGGTTACCGTTGATATACGAAATTGTAAATTTGAAAATAAAGTAGGACTATGTAAAGATAAAGTTCTTTTGGTCGCTCCTGAAGGATATGAAACTTATTCATGGAAAGATAGTAATGGTAAAGAAGTAGGTACAAAATATGCTTATGATGCAACTGCTCCCGACGTTTATACCGTTGAGTGTCAAAAGCCGGATTGTTTGTCAAAGACAGAAAAGTTTACTGTTACACCTTATAATCCGGAAATTGAAAATCCGGTAAAGCCATTTGCAGATAATGAGGTAGTATGTCTTGATGATGGTACAATAACTGTAGAAATTGATTTATGTGGAGCTGATGATAAACGAAAAATAGAAACAGGTATTTCAGGAGGAGATGTTATAATCCGTTGGGAAAAATTAGTGGAAGGTAGTTGTAATATTGATCCGTCAAATAATTGCCCATCCAGAGATGGAAGTTGTAAATGGGATCTTGTTGGGCAGGGGTCAAATTTTACAGCTAAAGAAGCAGGGCAGTATAGTTTGCAGGTTATTTATGGTACCGGATGTATGAATAAATTTTATTTTAATGTTTATAAAAATACATTAGATCCAGAGGTAAGAACAAAGGATATAGTATGTGGTTCAGCCGGAGAGATTAAAGTTGTCGGAGTTCCTACGAGTTATGAATTTAGTCTTGAGAAAGATGGATCCTATCAAGATAGTCCGATTTTCCCTATTACTGAAGTAGGTGTTTATACAGTTTATATAAAACAAAAAGAAATCCCTAAAGGCTGTATTTTTAAAATAAAGGATATAGGAATAGAAGAACAAAATATAAAAGTAAAACTTACCGGTGTTAATCCTAGTTGTGCCGGCGGAAATGACGGAAGTATTCGTGTGCAGGTCGAAGGTGGTAAACCGCAATATCACTTTCAGCTGTTCCGGAAGGGGAGCGGAGGAAATGAAGATATGGGGCAGTCCGGAAATATAGAAAATAATGAGCATACTTTTGAATATGTGAGTCAAGAGGGGCTTTATTTGGTTGAAGTTATCTCGAATAAAGGAACATGTAACGGTAATAATGAGATTGAAATAGAGGTTCCCGAACCTATGAAAGGAACAGGAGATGTTGTGCCTATATCTTTCTGTAAAGAAGGAAGTGTTACCATAAATGTTACAGGAGGCGTCCCCCCTTATCTCTATACTCCGAATTTTGGTGAAGGAGCAGGAGAACAAACAACGGATAATGTTTTTCCTGTTAAAGAAGCAGGAGACGTTGTTGTTAAGGTAGAAGATGCTGGTGGATGTACGATTGATGGAGAAGGAGTAAGGGTAAACGTTCCGAAAATGGATAAACCGGACTATGTTATCACTAATGATAATGTATCTTGTTCAGGACAGAAAGGCGCTATAAGGATAGAGATGCGGAATGATAAAGGATATAAAATAAGTTATAGTATTGATGGAGAGAATTTTCAGGATTCTCCTACATTTACGGATTTATCGGCGGGAACTTATATTCTTACCATACGTTGTACGTATGCTGGTGTAGTATGCGATCAGCCGGAAGATGTTATTATAAAAGGAGGGGATCCGATTACCGCTGCTACTATCGTTATAGACGAAGATAAGCCTTGTCCTGATCTTTCTAATGATAACAAAGTAAAAGTTAAAATAAAAGATGTAAAAGGAGGAACTGGACCTTATCTATATAGTATTAATGGCAGTAAATTTTCACCTGACCCTACGGGATTTGTAGTCGCAGGATCTACAGTCACAGCAATTGTTAAGGATGATAATGGTTGTGAATATAATGATATGACTATTAAAATCCCCGGAATTCCTGAGGATCCCGGNATTGTTAAGGATGATAATGGTTGTGAATATAATGATATGACTATTAAAATCCCCGGAATTCCTGAGGATCCCGGTATAACAACAGATGTGGCTTATTTATGTAGCGGTGAGGCAACGATTACTGTGAAAAACAATAAGCCCGATTATATCTATCGTTATAAGTTAGTAAGACCGAACGGTGATGTACATAGAGAATGGCAGTCTGAGAATATCTTCAAAGATATTTCTGATATCGATGATAGTTATTATAAGCTGAAAGTAGAATACGGATTATCTGATTCGGGTTGTAAATTAGAGCTTGAAAAACAAGTTGATGTAGAGAAAATAAAATTTGAAGCAAATTTGAAATCTAAAGAAGACCCTCAGTGTTATGGAGATAAAGAAGGTTCTTTTACAATAGAGATATCTGCAGGTTATGAGCCATATAAATATAGTATAAATAAAGGGGACTGGGCAGATGTCGCCGGTTCTGAAATTACAGTTGATAACTTGGCTGCCGGCGATTATACCGTTTTAGTAAAAGCTAATGCTGATATAGAAACTTTCTGTATGGATACCGTTACGGTAAAAATTGATCAACCGAAAGAATTGAAGCTTAGTGTAAAAAGTCAAAAGATTACAGGTTGTGGCTCTATGACTGTAGCATTAAAAGCAGAAGGAGGTTTAGAACCTTATGAATATAAATTGATAGATCCTAATGGAGAGGAAAAAGGATATCAGAGTAGTGCTATATTTGGAGATCTGACAATTGCCGGTAAGTATAAAGCAATGGTAAAGGATAAGCATAATTGTACTTCTGACGAAATTGAGGTTGAAGTGAAACTCCTGGAAGAGCTTAAAGCTGTTATTGATACTGAGAATTCAAATTTATGTTTTACCCATGAGGATAAAGCTACTATTGTTATTACAGTAACCGGAGGAGAGGGGGCTTATCAATATAGACTATCAGGGAATGAATCATGGTCTTCAGGTCAATCATCGCCTGTTAAAATTATTAATTTGTTGCCTGGAAGTTATAATACTATTGAGATTAAAGATAAATGGGGATGTATAAAAACATTAGATCCGATAGAGATAGGAGAACAAATAAATGCTTCAGCAGTATTACATAAAGATATAGACTGTAGTACAT